>VWSI01000059.1:0-15805 GCA_008802775.1 Taphrina betulina | reverse complement strand
CCCCCCCCCCAACGATTTCTACCATAGCAAAATGTATTGAAGTAGAGTTCCGGCATACTTCCTTTCCCCATGGTGAATACTGTAGACATACGTCGACTGCAGTATCGGGAAATGATCGTTCAGGCTCTCTAGGGTAAGCTCGGTGATGCCCCTCACAGGTATTCAACCACGCTTTATACATTACTCGTGATACAGGCTTCTGCCTGGTGGTGTGATCGGTCAGGATCCATCTAGGATGGCTTCGTGGGCCCGGTCGGTGTGAAGAGAGACGACCAAAAGTCTCGTGATTTCTGAGTCGGATGATCATTGACGACCTCTGAGTGTCTAGTATGTTGTTGCGCAGATGCAGCGAGTGGTTGCGCCTCGATTCCTGGAGACACTAGAGGCTTCTCCTTCTCTTCTGGCAAGATTATGGCAGCATTGGAATTTCCCACGTCCACCATGTCCTTTGAAGACGCATCGGAGTTTGTTTTTGCATGGGTCCTGAGCACCAGCGGCGAAGGTCCAGTGGGTCCACGAGAACTCACTTTGGTGACCACACGCTTGCCACTCGATCTCCTGTCCTTTTCTCTCCTCTCTTGAATCCCACACTTGTTGCAAATGTCTTGCCCTTGTGAATTCCTCCTCCACAACGGCGTCTTGACAGTCCCACATCTCGCACAGGGACCACCTTCGCGATACGATGGCTTTTGAGCTTTGAGCCGCGAGTCATTCGACTCTACGCTACCATTGTCGCTCATGATCGAGTGTGGTCGCTTCTGATGCTTGACAACAGGAGATGATTCGGATTGGGGTGAATCATCTCCTCGAGTCGGCCAACCAGGAGCAGTCCTGTAAATATCCTGGCTCAGCTGACCGTCTGCCGCCTCATCCTCCGACGTGCGCGAGGTTGGGAACCTGCTGTGAGACGCAGCTCGCGCATCGGCTCTGCTCACCATTGCTGTGCTCTTCTCTGATGTCGAAGAACCGTAGAAAGAATTCCTGCTTATGACCGATGGACTGGTAGTCGTATTAGGCCAAGCAGCTAAGTGGGAATCCTTCGTTCGGGAAAGACTGTTGTGATCGTCTACTGACCCTTCGCCACGATAGACCGGAAAGTGTCTAGCCTGTGACGAATCATGTTCGTCTACGAAAGAGGATGGCTGGGAGTTGATGTGTGTAAAAGTATCATAGGCCGCCTGGCTGTCGGTACGTGCTGCATGACGACTGCCAGGCGTGTGATCGATAGCGGCTGCGACTGACTGAGGTCCGCGACTGACTTGTTGCATGACGCCTACGCCGTCGGCAGTGCTCGATTGAGGCGAGAGGTCCGGTACCATTGGTGACCTACGCTTGCGCGTCGTCTGGCCCGGCTTACGCTGCTCCGCTCGTTTCTGCCGCAGCATACATTTGTTGCAAAGAGCGTTGCCATCTTTGTCCTTCCGCCATGCCGGCGACTCATCAATACCACAAGCCAGACAGACCTTCGGCGTAAGCGTACGGGGGTTTACAGCCTTCTTCGGACCGGGTCTTCGATTCGGCGTAAGAGACTTCGAGGGTGAGCTTGTACTAGACTCTGCTTGTACAGGGGCCGTAGCCACCGGCATAGTCATCCTGATAATCTGTGTACCGGTGCTTGTCCGTTGCTTGCTAGCTTGGGTGCTTTGTGTATCGTCGGAAGACTGTGCGGACGTCGTGGAGGGCGCAGGATTTTCTAATTTCACGGGAGACCTTCTGACAGCATTTGCCCAGGGCCGTGGAGGTCGAGGGTCGTTCATAGGCTTCGCCGCTGCGGAAGCTAGTACAGATAGATCCTGCGCGACCTCCTGCGCGACATCCGTGTCCTGTTTCGTGGCGGATGGAGGTTGGAACACCTTGGCCCTCGGTGCTGAGCGCCTACCTGCACCTTTGATATCTTTCCTCTTGCGAAGTCCACACTTGTTGCATATGAGATTGCCCAGAGTATCCCTCCGCCAAGTAGAGGTCTCGGTAGTCTTGCACTCTGCACAACGCTTCCTGCCATCGGGCGAGGCGATCGCGTCCGCCTGCTTCTGCTCCACTCTCGCTCGTTTCGCGACCTCGACAACCTCCTCCACAAAATCCTCATCGCTTGAGACGCTAGGCGGACGTTTCTTGGGCCTCTGAACCGACGCCTTAGACGACAACGCACTGGAGGGCGGTCCGATACTCAGGTTCCTTGGCGGTAAAG
This sequence comes from Taphrina betulina, assembly GCA_008802775.1. Classification (NCBI taxonomy): domain Eukaryota; kingdom Fungi; phylum Ascomycota; class Taphrinomycetes; order Taphrinales; family Taphrinaceae; genus Taphrina; species Taphrina betulina. The sequence continues at coordinate 13,617 of VWSI01000059.1, read as the reverse complement.
CGTTCGTCAACGCAGGCGCGGTGATCGGTCGATGCCCGACATTTGAGATCTTCGAGGTAGAGGGATCCAGCGACTTCCTACCAAACGGCATGACGCAGCAGTCTCCGAAACGTAGTCAGAGGCAGATCAGGAGGAAGGAATGAAGAACTGAGTTGGTGAGAGTGTTGGCCGTTGATGAGATTTGGAATTTGTCTACTGATCGTCGCGCAACTTCATCCGCCCGCAGAATTTCCTCCGCGAGCCCGCGCGCGCTGTCGTGTCGACTGGTACGGGTCTGGTCTCGTCTGGTCTCGTCAGGTCTGTCTGGTCTATGGAATCTCGTGAGCAGCGAGCAATGAGGAGGGGGCCAGGATCTGGTACAGGCGGTATCGGGGTTTAGGTGCGACACATCTATAGACAGTATATACATATGCTAGTCTTCCAATTTACCGTAACTTCCTCTATCCCGATCGCCCTGGCAAGGTATGTATATGTATGCATGGAGAGCGTGTATTCTCAGAAACAGCATGGATATTGCCCTGACTCTCCGTCGTTGAAGAGGTGTGACTTTGCCTCGATTGCACCTTCGTCCCACAGGCGATCCATCGTAGAGCCGCGGTATCGGCCGGCCGGATCTCGCGCGTTGGCGACTGTGAAGCCAAAGGCGGACCCTGTGAAGCCTATGAAGAATGTAGACATCGTCACGAGTGCCAGGTCGATCGACCCCTGGTGATCGAAGGGCAGGGCGTCTATTGCATTCACGAGAGACGGGGTCGCAGCGGCGTCGTCGTCTTCGTCAGATTTGTCCCTGCTAGAAGAGTCCCGGTCGTGGGACTTAAAGGCATCCGTGGCTGTATTGTCAATCTCCTTGGCCATAGACCACTTGTCGATGATCGTCCACCCTCGCTTGTCCGCCTCTGCCTTGAACTGACCGATGGCATCTTGGTCGCCGCACGCCAGATATATCGTTTTGACCTGCTCTTTGCCCCACCTCAGACGATTAGACGGCAAATCGCTCAAAAATAAAGCCCACCCCGACTCTGCCATTTCCAGATCTCGTTTGAGCTGGACTTCAGGACTGGACCAAATGTTGTCCTTCTCGCCTCGATAGTGGATGCCTATGTACGGCCGACTTTTGATGTGATCCATGAGCTGGCCGACGATCCGACGCGAGGGCTTGTTGTAGCGAATCAGAGAATTCAGTTCGTGCCAGACCTTTTGATCATGCCCGGTAGTATCCTCCGTGATTCGGAAGAAGAGAAAAGGGGTAAAGAGAGAGACGACTGTCGGCCCTTTAGGCACAGGCAGATCTACTTTTGCCAAATTGGACTTGTACTCTTCTACAGCAGCGGGCAAGCCTTGTTCGAGAAACCAAGTGTGCCACGTTCTGCCAGGCCAAGCCCAGCCTTCGAATTGCTTGAATCCTGGAGCAGAGTCAAGTTCCAAATGGACCCAGGGGCCGCTGGGCAGTCTGGGTGCCTTCTTTTTGTCTAGACGTGCAATCTTCATCTGAGGGCACTGGGATTCGAGGGCCGAGATGAGATGTTCCTCGTCGAACCATTCGGAGTAAGGGTAGATGAACTTCTCGTCGAAGGTGTTGAATTGATCCAACTTGTCCGAGCTTCGAAGCGCCATGGCCGGTATCACAAGATTTACCCCGGCGTCGAGCGCCATCCTGAAACATACCCTCAGGCCGCTGATGATTGTCGTAAGTCCCGCCGTGAGCCCCCCGCATTGTATGTACACATCTTCACGCCACTCTGTCCTCTCGCACTGAGCACGCAGGTTCGGTAGGTCTATCGCAGGGGGATCCTCGAACCAGGTCTGCTGAAAGAGCTGCTGCGTCGACCTGGACAGAGCATGGGCTGTTGCCGGCAGTGTCGCTAGGGACAATTCCGAGGAGCCGGCCGGATCTACTAATGCCTCTCGAAGTTTAGAGACAGGACCATCTAGCGAGCGATACCTGACGTTCAGGAGAGTGAAGATAAAGAATACCACGACCAACGCAAAGTACAGAAAACGACGACTGACATTGGGCATGGTCCCTGGGTCCGCCCGGTAACCAGAACGGTAACCCGTGCTGGTCAAGACACGTCGACAGTAGGGAGAAATTCGGAAGACGAAGGATGCTTGGCGAAGGACGAGGGAAGTTCTCCCCCTGTCCTGTCGCGTCGAGTGGGTCTAGAGTTTTTCGGCCAAGACGGGAAAGACACTTCCCGTGGTTACACACACAACTTAATGCAGCATCACGTACACCGCGACGGCCAAGCACACCTTTAGTCTTGCGCAGGAGACGTGCCGTTGGCAACGCAGCGACCGACAGTCCTGCGCTGTGGCCCGTGACTCAGCCTTCTGACTGTCCATATGGTACGCGTGTAGAAAGTCAAGTCGATATCAAGACGCACATTGGGAAATTGGCTCACGCCTCCGCCCTGATCTACAATCTTCCTGTACAAAGAGAAGTCAGCTAGCTAGGTAGGCTAGCAATATCTCCGAAGAGTGGGCTGCAGGAGACGATCATTAGATACGCTTTCATCGCTGGACCTCGCTCGAGCTCAAGCTTCCGCCAGAGGCTTCCAATCTCGCGTCGGTCGGCCACGCCTTTTGATGCCACCAGGGGCTGAGTATTTCTTGTGAGCTCGAGCCGTGTCATTTGAAATTTCACAGCTTGGTCTCCTCCTCTGATGACCGCCACTACCTACTCCTTGCTTTTCCCCCATTGCTTGTCGGCTTGCAGGATTGTCCTCCTTGATTGCATCGGGTAAATAGTGATCTGTATATGCAGAAATCCACGGGCGCACCGCCGATCTATACTGGCCAAGATGCGTCACAGTTCAATAGGCTGCCTTCGTTGCTTACGCTATGTCAGCAGCAGGGCATCTCCCCGTTCTTTGCTTCTCAGTTGCACATCCTGCGTGAGTATGTATCCATTCGTGTCGTGCTCGATGACTCGGGGAGCATGCGCACGTCGGAGATAGACGATTACGGGCGGTCAAAGAGGACGAGGTGGGAAGAGCTTCTACACTCCGTCAAGAGCGTCTTTGATATCGCGTCGGCGGCTACGACAAATACCGGCGCCGCGAAAGGTGGAGAGGCGGGTCAAGCAATGAACAGTGATGCCACTTCGCTCGACGTCTACCTGCTCAATGGCCATGCCGATGGTCGCAAACAGTTTTTGAATGTCGGGTCTTTCGCTGAGCTCGAGGCACAGTTGGCCGGGCTACCGATCAGGGGCAGGACGCCTACGCTCGAGTGTATGCAGGACTTGATGCACTATGAGCGGATGCAGAGTATCGGAGAGCTGCCCGTCCTGACTGTCCTCTTCACGGACGGTCAGCCGGACAGTGGTATCCCTCAGTTTGCACAATTCTTGCAACAGGTGCAGCATCAATTCAGCAACCATTTCATCACGATCGCGTTGTGTACCGGGGACGACTCGGTCGTGTCCATGTACAATGCCTTGGATGTAGGGATACCCAGGGTGGATGTCATGGACGATTATAAATCGGAGAAGCGAGAAATCTTGATGCATCAAGGACGCAAATTTCCCTTTTCAAAGTCTGATTACCTCGTCAAAATGCTTCTCGGACCACGCGTCACTCTGTGGGATTCACTCGACGAGAGAAGACTGAACAAGACGCAACGGAAAATGTTTGAGGACTACAGCGTCGCCAGTTTTGGGGCCTCGGCCAAGAAGGACAAGGATTGTCTTATTCAATGATCGGCGTTGCGTAGTGTTTACTTATTTATGTATTGATAATGACGTTTACCACAGTTTACGATGATCTCTTTACGATTATATTGATACAACATTTGAGGACATAAATCTGCCCTTATAGTTCAGTGGTAGACCGCCTCACTCGTACCATTGTGCAATGAGGAAGTCCGCCGTTCGAACCGGCGTGAGGGCACTTTTTATTCCTGCAATTCTCGGGCCAATCACCCGTTTTGTTAGACCCACATGATATCACTTTTCGTAATCTTGATTAGCCGCCACCACGCGGCTAATCTTACTCTGTGGCTTGTTGAATCACGAAACGAGAAGGATCTCTGGCTCTTGAGACAAAACTCGCAGTATTTATTTGATGAATTCATGGACAATATGTTCTCATAATCTCGTAGGCATAAATCTAAATTTACATTGACGAATAAAAAGTTGCCATATCCTTAAAGAAAAAGTCGGAAAACGAAGTAGAAAGAAAAATTAAAACCACCCTTTTTTTTCTGCCTCAAACAGCTTGTCCAAGTGTCGTAGTCGTGAGTTCGTTGAAATTCATCCTTGACAGATCGTCGCCTTTGACGTCATTTGTTCGGGCCTCGCACCGTTCGTGGACAGAATGGAGGTGTAGCTCCGGGCTGGCCTCGGCGACATCGTCCCCGGTCGTGGAAGACGCAGCAGAGCTGGTGAGGCCTGCCTGTTTCATAGTTACGTTCCTCAAGTGCTCCTCGGCACGTAGGTGATTCGCGATGATCTCAGTCTTCTTCAGAGCCCCTCGAGGTGAGAAGCCCGTGGGAGCAGCCCTCGTACGTGTGATGGCAGCATGCTCTGGTTTTGTCGAAGCCGTCTCGTCGCAATCCTGTGGGCTCTCATCCACTTCTTCCTGAATCTCCTCAATGTCGAAAGTCGCCTTCTCGGGGTCTTCAATGTCGTTATCCGATAGCAATTTACGTAGTCTCATGATTTCTTCATTCATTCTGGTGACCTGCACCTTCAATCGATTCTTGCCGGTCTCCAATTCGACCACGGACTGTTCCAACCTCGTCACATGTTCTCGTTTGCGCTCCCGTGATGCCAACGCGGCTGCGCGATTTCTCATTAGTCTATCTTGTCGCTTCGCGGTTATGGGATCTCCAGACTCATCCAGCTCGACGCCGACAGGGCGGGCTGTAGCCGCTGGAGGCGCCGTAGGTCTCATGCTTGAAATCGTATTGGAAGTGGTTCGTTTGTGTCCCGACGGTTTGTATGATATAGAAGTCTTCCTCGCACTTTCCGAGGCTCGTCGCTTCTTTGCGGGTTCCAGAAGGTCAGACTGATGGCAATTCAATTCTTCCTCTTCCTTGATGGACTCAGAGCAGAGCGAGGAGGCCGTTGTAGAGTTGCTTCGCTCCTGAGGCAGCGACGGGGGTGCGATCTGAGCCAATGTGAAGCTAGAGGGCTGTAGAGATTGATCACTATGCGCCGTCGTGGCAGGCGTCCTCATCCCAGTCGACCTCATCGCCGAGGCGGACGGCCAGCTGCCGGGTATGGTCACTGCATCCTCAAAAACACGCATCTCAGGCTCCGTCGTCTCCGTCTTGACGTGCATCTGTGAAAAGCTATCACTGACGCCCGTCCAACTACTCCCCAGGGACGCGGCAAGCGCGAAGTCGCTCATCTCCATATCGACCTCATTCTGACTCGTACTAGAGAGCGCAGAGACACTGTTATCGAGCGCATTGAGTTCCGCATCCTCCGAGGACGGAGACCCTCCACATTGGTTGAGATTGGTATACTCGTCGGCAAATTGATCATTCTGGTCGTCGCCAAAGTCGAGAAAGTCGCTCATGGTGTCCGTCATGACCGTGACCACCCTTTACCGAGCCTACAGATCCTTATCGAGAGCCAGAGAGATACAGACGAAGGAGTGCACGATAGACCCTCGCGAGGCTGCCGTCCCCAATCGCACTTCTGGGCGCAAGTGAGGAGGAGCAACCGATGATACACACGTGCACGCCCAGATGCGCAGCCTCTGAAATTCGATTCGTTCGTCTGTTCTCGCGACTCACTTGGCAGCCCAACAGGCTTCCAGCAGGCTTCAGAGCTGCCATAAGTCATGTAAGTGACTGGCTCGTAGCTGTTCTGAGCATCCCTGATGGCTGTGGAGTTGTAGGAGATACTAGCTGCGCTTTTGCACGCTCAGGCTCTTGTGAGAGAATCGTGAGATCGTCTACCGTCTGACGACTCAGGTCTGGAATCTCTACAGACGCGAGAATGCTTAAATTCAAAGGATCCGTTTGCCTCTGCATCTCGCAGGATTGAGGCAATTTCTCAGGTTCATGGCCAAGTTGCTCGCCTTTGTCATCGAGGCTTCGTTCTCGGCTCCTCAGAGCCGGGCCCCACGAATTCCCGGTGCCAGTGATTGAGTCATGAAGTGGCCACACCCAGGAGAGTCCAATCTTAGGGCCCACCTTGCTCGCACTGCTTACGTATATCGGCAGCCCTGGCGCCAGTCGCGCATCCCCATGGTGTCTCATGAGCATAAGAAGAGAGCGAAGCTGAAACGTTCGCGTGATGCCGAACAAGCCTGGGCGGACATCTTTGCGGAGGAAGAAGTCACTTGCGCCCTGGAATGTCATCAGGGAGATCGCGTCACCACTGCGCATGTCAGACGATTCGAGTCCGCTACGGAGGAGATGGTCCAGGAAGTATGGGGCGTCAACGCTTCCACATCGGCCATCGTCAAGAATTGGGACAACTTTATCCTCGGACAACTCCTGGCTGCAACGAAAGGCCCAAACTCGCACGCAAAGGATGCGCTGAACTGCCGCGCCCAGAGAGAACTGTGCGAGACGTGTCTCAGAAGTACTGCTAACCAATTCGCAAAGAATCTACACGTCACAAGGATATCCAGCGATTCAGCTGGTAGCACACCAAATCCTTCGCGGTGCAGCACGCCCCGTCCGAGTCATGCCGACGAACATACACGGCCAGATGAGGCTCGCAGTCAGACTTCTCACAGTCGTTGCTCAAGTCCTAAGCGACTTTCGAGACCTCTCCGCATCTGGGCTCTCAATACTGTCGACCTGCGTATTTACGTCACATCGTCTTACATTCATCTTCTACGTTCTTCTCCAGCGTCTATATGCACTGATACACCGTCAACCTACACAAGCCTGTACCTGGATTTCTTGCCTTCGGAACAGTCTTTGTTTCCACCTTGCAGTAATCCTATACAGCACCTATCCGTATATACGCTTCTGTTGGCGACCGATTCTCAGAACTTACTAAGCACGGAAAACGCGGGGGGCTCTAGCATCGAATCTGAAGTGCTCAGTTTTGAGGTGCTCAAGAGGATCATGCCGTACTGGGAGCTATCTACCATGGAGATGTCGACCACTTACGCCAGCTCGGGACCGATTACAGACTTTGTGGCCCGGAGTCATATCAGCCCAGAACAGGAGATCAGTGTCTCTGTCACACGGATATTCGGCTGGTCGTCAAATATGAAGATTAGCAAGTCTGCTCTCACACCATTGCTCATTCGCAAATTAGCTGGCTTGCGATCTGCAACATCTCGCATCCTCCCAGAACGCCGAAGAGGGATGATCCTATTCATATGGGTGCCTGATGGTACAGTCGAAAAAAACGTCCATAGGGTGTGGAACAAGTTACGAGCAGACGCGAGACTGACTGCTAGTAACGCTTCAAGTAGACAACGTACGGCATACGGAGTTTCATATGAGTCGGGTATCACGGACAATGTCATTGTCTTCGTTGGCGTCTGCAAGAAAGAGTCCTGGATGGACCTCCGGGGCTGGCAGAAGGTGTTCGGCAAGCGAGATTCTCTTGAAGATCAGTACTTGTTTGCCCTGACTGGAGACGATAAATACATTGTCTCGCAATCGTCAGATACTACTTCCCAAGCGACACTTTCGCACGGGTCTCGCTTACGAAGAAGGAAAACAAAACGAACTGGTGGACATTCTCAAAATCGCCAAATGTCTATACCGCTTGACTCGAGCAGTCAACAAGCTCAGACCAAGCACGATGTACCACGCAGGAACACTTTTGATTCCTCGGAGCTAGATTTGGTCGCAACAGAATTGGGACGGACCACCATCTCGACCGACGCTGCTATACATGACGTTACCAAGAGAAGTTCCACCAGTGGATCCGCCAGCAGGCGGCGATGGCGACAGTTGCAGATGACTACTCAAGAGAACGAGCTGTGAGATTGAACACTGTAGGGGTCAAACATGTGAAAGCAGTATACGACATTTTTATCAGTTCCTGAATAGATGATTGCAGCGGCAAGAGGCGATTGGCGACGCGTTTAGATATGATTCAATGTTTGTGGTATATTCCCTGTCCATTCGTCACTTTTGACTCCCGGGATGTTCTTTATTTCCGAGCACTGAATGTAAAGTTAGGATGATCACAATATGCACAACGAGCTTGCCACGAGCAGCCTGATCATATCTATACATATTTATCTATACTCCTTTTTTCATGCTCCGCCATAGGGAAAACGAAATATATACTAGCAATGCAACAATGAAGTTCATCGGGGTTGTGGCTCAGTTGGTAGAGCGCTTGCTTAGCGTGCATGAGGTCCAGCGTTCAATTCGCTGCTGCTCCATTTTTGTCTTTTTTCCAAATATTCGGATGTCTAAATGGTCGTTTCTTACCGGAATAGCTGTGTACTTGTACGTACGTCCAGGAACAGCTGCGTACCACCATTGCTATATAGCATATTGAGAGGACTTCAGTGGTACAAGCGTCACGAAATGCCATTCATCTTGGCAATCGTTGCCCGTCTCATGCATCCTAAACAAGCTCGGCCGCAGCATATCGTGCTCATAAGCTAAGGCTCAAAGACGACCAAAAATCTGACAATGCTCATTTAAATTTTATGTGTCCGAGTATACTAGAATCTGCTGGCGCACGATCGTCTGGGTGCAATTGGACAGAAGTAGTGCTCAAGCATACAGATCAAGAACACTTGTGGCTCTATCCTCGGGAGATCGCTCAAGCCAAGCTTGTGCATTTGAATTGCTCTTGATGGTCACTTCCTATAGGCTTACCACTGCCAAGTCTTTCTTGACCATCATCATCTTATTGTAGTCTACACATGTATACATACGCACATCCGACAGGGATTAGAGTCGGCTCAGCGTCATCGTGCACAGCTCGCCGAAGTATCGGATGCTTCTCTGCCATTTTCAGAAACTGCGTCAGCAATCAAGATTCTGCGAATGTTATGACTCGCGAGGGTCAGTCTGGTACAAATCCCGAAGCAAATGGTATACCAGTCACTAACTCTTGCAAGCTTGCGACTTGGATTCGATGACAGACGCTAGACAGGTCGAACCTGTGAATTCCAAAGGCTGTGCAGAGACCTCGCGAGCTACTTCATTCGAGCAAAGCGATTCGTCAGACGATCTATCTTCGAGACAAGCTCCGACCTTGTCTAACATACCTTACTTTGTCGCTGCCGATCAGATGGTAGAATTCCAGCAGCTTGACTCGCAAAGCTCGTCTCTGGCGACTACAAATGCGTCGACCCTCTACTCACTGCAACGTCTGGCCATCCACGATTCTGTGCTTCAAGGGCATAAAGGTTAGTAGTATCGTGTGGACATGGCCAGAGCAAATCTGACCAAGTGTAGTACACCAAAGGTCCACCATAGCATCATCAACGACCCCCATTGGTAACGAGAGCGGGATCTCTCCCGTATCAAGTATATCACCTCAACATCTCGAGAAGGAACGGTAATTGAAACACTAGTAAGATACCGATGATATTCGCCATCAGCCTGTGATACCAATCATTCACTCGAGTGTAGTCTACAATACGACAGCAGACACTGTTTGACTTGACAGATTGGTGAAGTACTTTGGCGAAAGCATCAGAATGGCGAGTCGCTTTGGAGCGTCGCATGTAAACAATTGCCCTTGTGGCCGAGTACTATTAGTCTAAATTGAGGCCAAGATCTGTCTGCAACTCAGCCATACGTTACCTAGCCAAGACCCGGCTGAAGGCGTCAAGCATGGCTCGTGTGGTGAAAGGTGAAAGACTGGAGCAGACATTCCCGGCGTTTCGTGGCGCAGAAAGATTGAAGCACTCTGTTAAAACAAAGTCAGACTGAGACTGACGAATGTGCAAATGCACAATTGAGTGCAATTCTCTTGTCGAATATGATTACCTGAAGCTGAACGTCAGGCGTGTGTGGATCTAGCCTCGCCTGGCCCCTTCGCTTAATAGAGTTTCCTAAAGTACAGTCTGGCCCTTCAGATGTGTGATGATCGAGACTGAGGACGCTATGGGTTCCTGTAGTCTGCAGCATAGGTCCACCTTCTCTCGATCTCTGGTCCCCCTCCTGCGCACAGAAGCTCCCTCGATGCCGATTCAGCATCCGCAGGAGGCGCACGCGGCTGTCGGCAATCCTTCGAACACGGTTTTTGCGGCGTCTCATTCAGCAGATCTATCCGCAGATCTGGGTCCAGATCCCTCACTAAGGCGGACGCCGCGAGTTGCCCTCGCTAAGAACCTGGATGCCGTCCCCGTCCATTCGACTCTCTCTACCATCAGCGAACCCTTGCGCTTCGACCTCTTTGGGAATCTCTGCGTGAGGCTGCAATCTTGCTCGGCTGGCCTACCGGCCTCATTTTTCACTGGGAGATTGATCATGAATGGAGTAGCGGATGATGTCCCGGACACCACGAATCGGCCACGCTGGACCGAGACCTTCTCAGCAGATGCAGAGTCTACGAGCGATTACATATCGACTGTCGACGCGTTCAACCAGGTGGACTGGGCCCTGACTAGTCTGGGTCCTTTGCACTCTTGGCCAGTCTCCACGCGGACTGTCGTTTGTCTCATGTTCCACACGAAGGCACCCCAAGGATGTTCTTGGGTCCGGAGCGCGTTGTGATCTACTATTCAGCTGCGTCCGTCATCTATCGCGGCAGACACCCGTCGATGATGGGCAAGCCTTACAGGGAGGCATGGAGCGATCTTGATCGCCTCGACGAAGTTTGGGAGCAGATGGACCAGGTCACCAATACGGGTAGAGGGGTCTTTTTCGATGTTACTCAGGTGCACTTCGGGCGACAGGACAGCGGCGCTCATGAGGAGTCTTTCTTCAGCTATGAGTTTCTACCGGTGATGGACGACCTTGGCAAACCAAGTAGCCTGTTGCTGAAACTGACCGAGCATACCCTATACATTCGCCAGACTCAACGTTTGACATTCCTTGCACTACTTCACGATAGTCTCTCGAAGGTGACGCAGACGACGCAATTGTATGACACATGCTCCATGGTCTTCAGACAGCCTGGCAACTCCATACCTTTTGTGCGTTTGTGCTCGAGATCCGGGGTTAGCTCTGCTTTCCAGGTTCTCCTCAAACTTGACCTGCTCCCGGAGTTGACGACGGCTGGAATCGTTGTGGATCTTCCCGATCAACTCTTGCAAAAGGCGATTGATACACAAACCTCCTCTTGGGAGGTGGTCCAGGACTCCCGGCCGGGGAGCATTGCCAAGTTCGACCTCTTATTGTATCCCGTCGTACAAGCGGACGATTCCGCACAAGCGGAGCACGTCATTGTTATAGCAGCCGACCCACGCCATTCTCTGGACAGCACGCATCGACTTTTCTTGCATACGGTCGCCGTCAATATAGCGAATGCTCTGCGCAGTGTCGACACAAAGACATCTTTACAACGTTCCGAACGTCGATTCCACGAGATGATACAGAGGGCTCCGATCGGTCTGAACGTCGAGGATGCAATCACGCGAACTCCTATACTCATCAACGACGCTTGGCGCGAGTGTGAGTCCGACAGCCCGCAACCGAGCCAAATCACTGACTTGATAGTATGTCAATTTGATCTTCCCATTGGCGAGATTGCAGCGGAGAATTTTGCATCTATTATATACCCGAGTCATCGAGAACTCTTCATGGAACAATGGGCCCAGACCAGCAAGCACAACTTGATGCACAATCGCGATCTTAGGTTGTATATGCCGTACAAGCCTTCCTACAACAAAGAAGCTAATCCGGACGATAACATCTGGGTCAGGGTCACTGCGTCCTGGATACCGCAGACGTACAAGCAGTCGTCCAGCATCATATGGACACTTGTCGATATAAGCGAGGACAAGTATCTCGCAAGAGTCGCTCGAGAAGACCTCGGCCGTGCCGTCGAAGTACAAAAACTGAAGTCGGAGAGCGTCTTTGAACGAGAACGGGCTGACGCCGCTGAATCGAGCGCAGCAAAGCATCTGCAATATATCGATTTCAGCAGCCATGAACTCCGGTATGTACACACTCATGCAGATAAATGATCGAACATAACTGAAATATCTAGCAATCCACTTGGCGCCATTCTGCAAGCTGCAGACTTGTCCAGAGGTATTTTGGAAGATATGCCTGGTCATTCGCAGGATGTACAGGAACTGCTCGATCATCAGCTGTCCATCATCAGCTGCGCCAGACATATGGGACGAATCGTTGACGACACGCTTTCTTTTTCACAACTTGATCACGGTGCCTTGCAGATTGCAACGCTTCCGTGCCAGCTGGACTTGACTACTTTGGATGTGCTGTCAATGTTCCGAGCAGAGCTGCGCGTCAAGAAGATCCATCTGGAGAAAAGTATTGCTGAGATCGGAGTAGTGCTGACGGACGCGAGCCGTTTCTCCCAGATATTGATCAACATCCTGACGAACGTAAGAAAGCGATATGAAAGTCTCGAAAAATAATATAATTAAATTTCACAGGCACTAAAGTTTGCACCTCACGATGGTTCGGGACAAATTGCCGTGAAGTTGTCGACAAGCCCTGGACCCGCTGGCACTATACGGATCGAATGTTCCGTCCGCGACAATGGACCGGGCATGTCCGGCGATGTACTTGACTCCTTATTCCAAAAGTTCTCACAGGCTTCCGCTAAAACCCATGTCCAGTACGGTGGGAGTGGACTTGGCTTGTACATATCGAAAATATTGACCGAACGACTGGGCGGTCAAATTGAAGCTACAAGTGTCCCAGGTGCTGGCACGGAACTCAGTTTCCACATTTACGTGTCTCGATCTGATGAGCCCGCGCAGTCTTGTATCGCGAAAGCACAGACTGAGATAGAACGCAATGGTGCTGACCCTTCCGCATTGACTGTCGTTGAAGGACAATTAAATTCTCAGACTGAGAAACCAGTTCTCTTGATAGTGGAAGACAATATCATCAACCAGAGGCTCATGGCAAAGATTCTTTCCCCTGTCTATCAGGTGCATACTGCCAACAATGGACTAGAATGTCTCAACTTTTTAAAGTCTAAAGTAGGGTCTACCATCAACCTCGTCTTGTGCGATATAGAGATGCCTGTAATGAATGGCTACGAAGCAGTCAAAGAGGTCAAGAATTGGCAGGTAGCCAATGCGACAAAGCCTATACCATTCCTAGCAGTCAGCGCTAATTGCCGACCCGAACAGGTGAAGTTGATGTTGGATGCTGGTATGGATGATGCCATCAAAAAGCCTTTCGGTCGCAAAGAAATTCTGGGGGCAGTAGCGCGAATGCTATCTAAGTACGGCATTGCCAAGACAGCATGATGTTTTACAAACATGTCTCTGTTGTCAGCGGTAGAGTACAGCAGCGTGTCTCTGGCGCGGATCCTGATACAATTCGTTCAATTCTCGAGAGACTTGACAAGCAAATGTTTTTGCTCGACGATTGGAGTCATTGAAAGCTCCAGAAAGATTCTGGTTCTGTTGGCATAGCCACAAACTTCAAGACGGTGTCGTGATGACTTGTCAACGCAGCCTATCAAACTCTATCTACTATTACGAGACGGATGGATGATTCGATCCGTGATGATTTTCAAATTTAACGTGGGCGGGCGGGAAGTGCGGGAGATTCGATCCGTGATGAAATCCG
>VWSI01000058.1:0-29157 GCA_008802775.1 Taphrina betulina | reverse complement strand
GGGGCCGTGGAGGGAGTAGGAAGCAGCTTAATGGAAGAGGATGAAAACCCACGAAGTCGGCAATCTGCCTCCCTACTTCTAAAAAAAAAAAAAAAAACCCCCCCCCCCCCCCCCCCCCCCCCCTCTGTATCTTGCCTCAGTCGCTTCCTCAGCTTTGCTTCTCTTTTCTTTAGCAGCGTGGGCTGATGTTCAAGCATGGTCTGAGATCGTCTGTGAGGAGGGCCTCTTCTTCTGCGAGGTCGACGAATCCAATCACACCGGGTGGGAACCCCGCATCTTCGGGCAGGATACGATGGTCTACAGGCAAGGCTCTCGCTCTGTCCACGCTGACTGGTCTCGCTACCTATTCCATCGGTCTGCTCAATAGTCGCACATCAGTCTATACGGAATCGACGTCTTCTATCGTTCGCGACCGTGCCGTGATTCCGAAGTATGGAGGCAAGGCGGAATTGGAAAAGGCGATGCCGGAGATACAAGAGTTCCTTGGAGAAGATGGCATCACAACGGACGCGGAAGAATTGGAGAGGCACGGGTTTTCGAGTTGGTCGACGTACAATATCGAGACGAGACCGATTGCCGTTGCATTCCCCAGATCCACTGAAGATGTCAGTCGGATGGCCAAGATTTGCCACAAGTATCATTTACCCATCATTGGATTCTCCGGCGGCACCAGCCTCGAGGGTCATTTTTCCGCGACGGAAGGAGGCGTGTGTGTCGATTTTGCATTCATGGATAAAGTGCTTCAAGTTCATGCGGAAGATTTGGATGTCGTGGTACAACCGTCTGTCGGCTGGCAAGAGTTGAATGAAGTTTTGAAAAAGGACAATCTCTTTTTCGCCCCTGATCCAGGTCCCGGCGCAAAGATTGGCGGGATGGTAGGGACTGGGTGTTCCGGCACCAATGCTGCTCGATGGGGCACCATGAGGGAGAATGTCTTGAATTTGACGGTTGTTCTCGCTGATGGCACCATCATCAAGACGCGGCAGAGACCGCGCAAGTCCTCTGCAGGGTACGATTTGACGCGTTTGTTTATTGGTAGTGAAGGCACGTTAGGTCTCGTTACCGAGGCAACTTTAAAGTTGAATGTTTTGCCGGAACAGACGAGGGTCGCCATTGCGCCATTCAATACAATCCGGGAAGCAGCTTCTTGTGTGTCAAAAATCATGGCTACGGGGATTCAAGTTGGGGCATTGGAATTACTGGACGACGTACAGATGCGCGTCGTGAATAAAGCAGGAGATCAGGCTCGTACGTACGAAGAAAAACCGACGCTCTTTTTGAAATTCAGTGGATCTCCTGAAGGAGTAAAGGAACAAATCAGAAAAGTCAGGACGATAGCGACAGAGACGAACGCACGCAATTTCGAATTCGCCAGGAGTGATCAAGAAGGAACTGAGTTATGGAGCGCGAGGAAGGAAGCACTCTGGTCCATGATTGCGCATCAGGAGAATGAAAATGACGGTGTGTGGAACACCGATATGGCTGGTATACATATACTGATGATGTGATTTTTAGTGGTATGGACGACTGACATGACAGTACCACTTTCCAAATTACCGATGATTATCGAAGAAGCCAAAGCGAAAATGGACAAGACTGGAGTCCTCGCTTCCATTGTCGCACACGCAGGAGACGGCAATTTTCACAACATTATACTGTATAATTCCGTTCTTCAAATGATCGATAAGTTGAGACTGACGTTGTATAGGTACAACAAGAATGATGCGGTAGAAAAGGCCAAGGTGGAACAAGCGGTGCATGAACTGGTGCAACGGGCGATCGAATTGGAAGGAACGTGTACCGGTGAACACGGCGTCGGTCTCGTCAAGAAGAAATACCTCGTTGAGGAACTTGGCGAGGACACGCTGGGACTGATGAAGAAGATTAAGCTCGCCATTGATCCATTGGATATCATGAATCCAGGTAAAATTCTAGATTTCTAGCCTACGTCGTCTCCAGAAAAAAAAAAAAAGAATTATCTGATGGATGCACCGATTAATGATTTCACGGTACATGCATGACCGTTTGAAGTAATCAATTTCCCAGTCTTGGTGCTTCCGGCTTTAATGTCTCGATAGACGACACCGAGTGCGTCAGTCGTCGTGAATCCGACTTGAATAGTCTCGAAAATCTTCTTTTTCGGATTCAATTGTGGTTCAGGCGTGCCTTCAAACCCGGAGAAGTGCAAGACGTCGCCTGGTTTGGCGGATTCTGGGGGTTGGACGAGTTCGACCATATCTTTGACCTGTCCCTCTCCCAAACCGGCTGGTGATGCCGCGAGTACCATTGCGCTAGACTTGATGCCTCTCATGGCGGCAGGTTTCAAATTACACACACAGACGACCTTGCGGTTTTGCATGTCTGGGAGGGGAATGTACTTGACGAGTCCCGAGACCACTGTCCGTGGCTCGGATTCTCCCAAATCGACAGTCGAGACGTAGAGAGAGTCTGCGTCAGGATGAAGAATCGCTTTTTGAATCACTCCGACTTTGAATGAAATCATGGACGGAGATAATTCCACTTCTGCCGCTGCCGGTTTTGGCTCTTTTACTTTTTTATCCTTTTTCCCTGCGACACTCGTTGGACCGCTAGTGGTGGTGGCTGGTTGGGCTGGATTGGACTTGTTTGCATCTTTAGGAACAGATTCCTTTGGCGCTCCCTTTTTCAATGCTACAGTGACGGATTTATCAAACTGTTGCGTCAATTCGAGTGTCGGTAGGGATGTGGTGAAGGAAGAAACAGGGTCGAGATTTTGAATGTGGTTGAACCATCGCGTGATGTGACAGTACTCACTCTGCTTTCGCGCGTCCCATCGAGTCACGGTGTCGTGCAGTCTTGCGTAAAGGACGATATCGGAAACGGTCCAGTCGTTGCCGACGAGAAACGTCTGTTGTGCAATATGAGTGTTGAGATCAAGTAACCTCCTCGTGTCGTCGTCGTCCGAGGGAGTCGCAGAGACTGATAACCATTGCTGAACCTCTGCCTTTTCAATCTCGGAACCACCAATTCGACCGTGCGGAGTACCCAAGTACGTCGAGATTGTGTTCACACCGGAAATCGTAGAGTCATCTTCGAGTGTCAATGAAGACATGGCATCTTCGACAACAGTCGCCGCCGACGACGACGACGTCTCCAACGGGAATATATGCGACACAAGAGACAGGACTACATCACTCTTGGAAATCTGAATCGATGCCATGCTGATAATCACTCTTGCTCCAAGTAGCAGTAGTAATAGTAGCAGTACTGCAGTTGTGCGCAACAGCCACGAATTTTAAAACTCATTCTCAGAAATTTATCCGTTTCCCGCAACCACCCCTCAAGGAAGATGTACATGGTTGGGCACAAGTTTAGTTTACACTTTGTTGTCAAATTATTCTAGTCACTTGAATACAGTCAGGGTGTAACGTCACCCCCCTTCATCTGATGTCTATGCTGCATCGATTGCAAATCTAATGGTTTTGCGTACTTTCTTTGGAGGTTCATGATCTGTCATCGACAGTGTAGGTTCAGACTCTGTGATATCCTGCGTCGGCGTCGAGCCTGACGGGCTTGAATGACGGTGAATCAAAAGCTCTTCATCCTCAAATTTGACCAATTCGACCTCTCCAAGGGGATCGGCCACAGCTTCGGAATCCATGGCTGATGCGTCTGAAAATCGAGCTCGCTTGGCCGGTCGCTGTAGTTGTGCAGGGATTGGAGAGCAAGATCTCGACATGGACGACGAAAGGTCAGCGACGTTTGATTTTCGTAAAGGCTTCGTCGGACTGAGATCTTCTGGATCGATCGGAGCGAGACCTTGGTCGCCCACGCCAGATCCATCACCGATGTAAAAGAGCGGGAACGTAGGATCTAACAGCATCCTCGTCTCTGGTCTGGAAAGAAACTTTGGATTCTTGATGGCACTCCGTATTACGTTGTCATCCGTAATCAGCTTCGTGTCTCCAATCTCCTTTCCCGTCAGGTTCATCCTCCTCCGGTGTATTGCTTCCTCGATCGAGCCCCTCAGCACCAATATCTCCACCTCGACCGGCTTCGTTTGACCAATCCTGTGAGCACGCTTGATTGCCTGACTCTCGATGGCCCCGGACCAGCATTGCTGCACAAAGTAGACTCGACTTGCCGTCGAGAGGTTCAGACCATGTGCCGCCAACTGCAGATCCATAATCATCACACGAAACGTCTCCGAGGTGTTGAATGTCAGGATGTATCGATTCTTCAACATTGGTTTCAGACTAGATGTATACAGCAGATACGGAACGCCTATAATGTCCAAAGCTTCCGCCAAATGGTACCTAGGTCGTCAGTGCTGTACCAGGTCCATTCGAATGCGTAACGTACGTGTGATCCACAAAGTCGGAAAAGATGATAATCTTTTCGTCTCTGCTATAAAGTTGAATCTGAGAGAGCACATAATTGAGCTTGGCTGAACTGGTCGATGTGATCCTGATCGATGACAACGATGCGGCATCTGCGAGCACTTTTCGCCTCTCTGGCGACGCAAGTTCGGCGCTCGCTTGTATCATATGCTTGACGGGCGAGATCTCTTTCGTCGGCGAGCCGTTCGTCCCCGGAGATGGACCGAGATCTTCACCAGCAAGGACAATGTTGTCGGCAGCTTGCGTTATCTGCTTGTTTCTCTGTGCCACGAGCTTGGTGCTTGCTCGTGCCACGGCTATCTTGCGAATACTTCCACCAGTGGGACTCTGCTTCGGTGAGTTCTTGCGGCTTGTATTTTCCTCACGACTCCAGTTTCTCTTGAGCGTCTGTTCCCTCTCCTTCTCCTCGCGAGCCCTGCCTTTGATGCCCTCGGATATCAGAGCGTGGGTCAGGTACTCATCGCTGGAGACGTCGTCCGTCTTCGATTTGGTCAGTGCCGCTTTGACGACGTGCTGCGCGCCAATGACAGCGGTGCCACCGAGCACAGCAGGTGTCGAACCAGATAATAGATAATACTGTCTCGCTTCTTCAGGCAGAGCTTGGCTGATGTAATACCCCAACTCATGCTTTTCGGACGTTTGTAACCACTGATCGCTTGACTTGGCCTCTTCCAGGATTCCTATACTGTCTTGTAGGATGCGCCGATCGTCAGATGAATAAGTCGGGCCATTGACAAGTAATGCCTGTTTAGCCACGCTCAGGGCTCCATCGATATCCTTGAGGGAGGTTCCAGTCCAGTGAAACGTGCTCACGAGCATGTTGCGAACAACAGCCTGTAAAGGTCCGGTCTGGCTCTTGTGGAAGAAGTCTGCAACTTGTTAGCCACGGTCTCGAACTTTTTCTGGGCTGTACCCACAATCTTGGTCGATTCTCTGTGAAGTTACAGCATTGATTGCAATGAGCGCATTGAAGATGTTCTGAGAGAGCACGGTCTCAGCAGTGGCATCGAGATAGATGACCTTCTTTGTAAGTGGCGGCAGAACGACATCCTTCTGTATGTCGGACTGACGATTCCGGACTATCATAGTGTTGAGGAGATTTCGTACCACGAGCTCTGAACCTGGAGCCTGCTCGAGAAACGGTTTAGTGATGTATTTCTTCCAGGTGACCCTGTCCAGAGCTTGTAGACCGAGAAAGTCAATCATGGTAGTACACAGCCTGTCCAGGTCGAATCGCTCATCTTGTGTACCTTCTTGACCGTCCGCGGATGCACCGACGAGACCCCTGGAAGGAGTTCCGGAAACGACCCACTTTCTCTCCACGCGCAGTGAAGATGCGAACCGGACAGCTTTCGTGTGACTGGAGCTCATACTATGGCCTTCGTCAACGATAAGCCGTTTCCAGTGTATGGAGGTCAATGGTGAGACATAACTGACAGGCGGAGGACAGTTGCAAAATACTGTCCTTGTCTTTCCAGAATAGGTGCACTCACAACGTTGAAACACCCCGATCTGCTTTTCCTCTCTGGAGAAGCGCGAGTGCGATATCAGGACGACATCGAATTTCGAGAGCTCTTCCAATGGAGGTATCTTGTCCCTCAGCTTGTTACTCGTAGAGGAGATTACGAGCACACGAAGCACCTCTGATTGAACGTGCTTTGTTATCTCGTGTCTCCACTGGCTCACGAGGGTATCGGGGACGACTACTAGAGTGGCGTGAGATAGCCAAATCTGTGTACCTGGCCGAGTATCAGGTTCCATCACGCGCCGTCCATTCGCATCTGTAATGAGCTTCCTCGCTCGAGTCCGTAAAGGCGGAGGCGGCACGATGTAGGAGGGCCGGTATGCATCGAGTAGATCGACACAGTTCTGTGAGAGGTCGTGCCATCGACTCGGTACCGCGGCGGATTGTGCTATCTGTGCGGCAATGTCTCGGAGGGTGCGCACTCCCGACGACTTGGATGACTCGACGAGGGGCATCCTGAGGTCGACTCCAGGACTCAACGCAGGATTGACAGGCATCTGATCGAGAGATACAAGGATGAGCGCGAGTGATTCGCAGGTCTTGCCTGATCCCATCTCTTCTGCAAGTATGCCTCCGAGCGGAGCATCGTACTGAGATGGATAGCGCACAAAACTACATTGATACGGATCAAGATATAGAGATTTTCCAGTCGGTCCACAGACTTTCAGTATGCGAGGATCCAGGATTTGCGCAGGATACATCTCACGAAGGAGCATAGACTGCACAGACCGCGCTTGATAGGGATACAGCTGTGATACGAGACCAGGTATCTGATTCGTCCGTATGGCTTGAACAGCATACTGCTCGTGAGGCGTGAGGTCCTGGTCTGGCAAGTGGTCAGATGGCGATTCTAGAGTATTGTAAATTTGCGCCAAAGTCGCATCTCTTCCGAGTCCCAACAGATCTCTCCTCGGGGTCGACTTGATACCTGCCGTGTACCAGTGATCTGGCGCCGTGTCAACCTCGCTCAACAAGCGTCGAAAAGCAGCCTTTGCCTTCGAGGTGTTTGTTGTGTGTACCTTCCTGACGTCCCCTGTCACCCCATACACCCTGACAGTACAAAAGCCCTCGGAGAAACGGTATGTCAGTCTTATCGTATTTAGTCGCGCGAGATGATCGAGCCAGTGCCAGTCCTCTGGGAAAGAACCGGGCGGCAGCCAGAGCCATCCATCAGGCGCATCCGGTTCCGGGGAGGGAAATCTACATATGGAGGACGCCGATGCTGAAAGAGTGCCCAGGGGCTCTAGTCGTGCAAGATCATTAAAGAACTCAATCTCCCTGCCTCTGATGGACCCCTCCATCCATTTCTTGACACGATCGTGCGATGCAAAAAAAGTCGGTGAAGAGATGTAAAGGGTTCTAAGTGTGCGACTTTTTTTACGGAGCCGTCCGTGGCCATCTTATCTACTCAAGAAATTCTCACTCGGGCGGGGACAACAAACGATCGGCAGCCAATTTTTTGATGAAATGATGCGGAATATGTAGACAATCATGTACAGCTGTGGAAATAGAAGGAAAGATCTGACGATGTGAACCAATACTACCGGAAAAACACAATTAAAAGTGTCAGGCTTCAACTCAAGTCGCATGGTTCCTGTTCTGAGTTTGAGTCTACAGGACGAGTCAAGCTCGACCAGACTCGGACGCTAATCGTTAGTAGAGGACCAATATACTCCGAAGGTATTAGATGAATATATCGATTTATAAATGAGATTACTACAAGTGATTTTGAGCATTCGGTGAGGCTCCTTGAGGCAGAATCCAGAGACGACGAGAAGACGCTGGAAGAAGCCCACTGGGCCGAGAGTCAGGTGCCACTGATTGAAAAGACGCGCTGCAATGACCAACTCCTACATCGCATAACTTTACATACATCCGCAACAACCTTTTGCTTGTTGTGTCTGTTGCGCATAAGCTGGAGAGGTTAGCCCCCCGAAATTAATTCTGTCTGACTGGCTGGCCTTGTGAAAAAATCCCAGCCAGCCTGAGAAATACTTACGATCTTCACCCTTTCCAACTTGGCCCCAGACGCTCGGCACCATATAGTCCTTGGTCACCTTCGTGTACGCAATCAGGGCTTCGCAAGCTTCCGACACGGAGATCCTTGGCCTATCCAAGTCCTCTCTCAGCCGCGTATTCAGCTCCGTCAGACGTCGCAGCTTGATCTCGGACATGGACTGTTTCTTAGCTGAAGGTTGCGCCATCTCCGGACGATACGTTGGAGCGCGCAGCGACGGGAGTGAATCGATGAGATAGGGGGGGATCAAGTGGGCAAGAATACACAGCCCTGCAATAATCGTCGGCCGGGGGGGGGGGGGGGAAAGAGCGAGGTTGTGAGAAGACGGACGTGAATGGTGGACCAGCAAAGGAGGCAGGGAGCCGGCAGAAGAGGGAGGCAGGCAGGCAGGCAGGCGGACGGAGCTTGGGATTTGATCTCATCACCGAATGCGGAAGTCGAAAGCGAGGCGGGTATTGATGTATTCGTATCTGTCGGGTAGCAACAGATCAGTGTCAGACGCACGTGGAGCAGAACAAGATTGAGTTGCTTCCCTGATGAGAATGGTGTGGATATTGATGATCCATGTACATATTTGAAGAAGTAGAGAAACAGTCGTTGAGAAAAAATCAACTTGAGTGTGTGGCACCAGTCTTGGTGCCATCTGTAGCTGAGTCATTCACAGCGGGGTTTTCAGAAGTGAAAACGGGAATCTACGGTTTCGCGTTGCTCCACCTGACTCCCAACCTGTTGATCCGCGAAGTTTGCACCAAAATTGTCGCCAGTCCTTTCTGGTACATCTTAGCTTGTATCTGCTGGCCGGGAAACGTCCAGCTCCGTCCACTTGTGATCGTTTCGATGACATCCTTGATCTCTTTCATGATTGTACCTCAGTAACGAAGCTGACTGCTCATAATTTATAATCGACTGAGATGGTTCGTAACTACGGACGGGGGAAATCCTGTTCTTCTATAAGAATATCACTGAACTCCCCTGAACCCCTGTTCAACAGTATTGGAGGTCACCAAAGAGACAATAGACCCCAGGCGATGCACGTACGTCCTCTTTTGTAATGAAGTACATTAGTCAGGGGCTCCGATAAGCGCTTCATTTCTGGCATTGCGATTTGATTTCAGTGATCAATGTGCGACAGCATTGACCAGGGGTGTCACGGCTGATGACTTTAAGCAGAATAAGCAGTGGAGATCTGCTGTCGTGGTCTGTCTTCCATCGTACTCATTCATGCTGAATGTCCACATCGCCTAGTAGTCGTCGAAAGTTTCTGATAGGGTGAGATCGCTAATTGTAGGAGAGTTGTACGAGGATGCCAATTCTTTCATGTAGCAGACCGCGTTCTATAGAACCTCCAGGATAATACCAAAAGCGGTCGCGGTGGGCTTCAGTCACCGGCAGATCAGAATTTCATATGAGAATACGGACTGTCAGCGTCATACGTATCATCAGCCGGCCTTTGCATATTCTTTAACAACATCCGGAACCTTTTCCTGGTTGTTGAGACTCTCTAAGCCTTCGACTCGTTTGACTGTCTCAACGGCCGGTTCACTCAATATTTCAGTGTCGCTACCAACTGCTCTCATTGTAGAAGCCGCTAGAACAGTTTCTTTGATTCTATCTTCACCAGTGACCTTGATCTGCTTTTGTATCAAATCTACCCATGATTAGAACAGTTATCGTACCACTCAGTCAAAAGATTTCCAGTCCAAATATGCGCAAAACTTTCAACTGTGAAGGAGAGACTTACGTCCCAACCAGTTTGCGCTGACGTCGTCACCAAGTTCGTCTCTACCTTCTCCGGCGACCGTTCTCATCTGGGTGGCATCATCGGACATGCACCAACTTATAAACTTCAGGACGCCTTCTTCCTCCCGGACACCCTCGCAATGAGTGGTGCTGATAGCCCCGAGTGCTTCGCACGCCTCCCTGAGATCTTCCAACTCGCATTTGTGACGGCCCGCTAGTTCCGCAGCGGTCTTGCTCCTCTCCGCCAGTAACGAGATGTGCCGAATCAGGAGATCAGTCAGGCTGTCAATGACAGAGCGCTTTGCACGATCTACGCCGGCAGATCGAAGAAGTTGGGTCGTTGTGATTCGCGCTAAAGAAAAGTGGAACTGAGCGTTTAGATCGCTCATGGCATATTATAAACGACCGGGATCTTGCGAGAGGATACAGCCAGATTCGAACTGACTATTCAGCGTTCAGGAGATGCGTAAACGTCGGATGAGTGGTGATATCTGTGTGTATTTCACGGCCAATTTCGCGCATCTACACGGTAAGTTCGGGTAGATATTGCACCGCAAGACCACCCGCTACGAGGACAATTGAATGTCAAAGTCAAGACCAGCATTCTCCATTACTCTGCAAGTACGCGCGTTTCTTGATGAACTCTACGCCGGAAGGGCCGCAGGTTACTATCAAGGATATCGGGAAAGAAAATGTCGAATTCGTCCTTTCCAACGTGGATCTCGCGTATGCTATGAATTAAAAAGACATGTCCGCACCTACATATATATTGACTCGTTGGTAGTTTCGCAAACTCTCTGCGGAGGATCATGATGGCCGAGATACCTACGATAGCGATCGATCTTGTCGAGGTGAGGAATAATACGTCTGTCCTGGCAGATGAGTTCCTGGCGCACAGGATGGGTCTTCTCGCATTACATTCTGAGGGAATCGACTCTCGTCTAGTGTATACTAGGGACTGCGACTGCGAGCAATACTGCGAAAAGTGTGCCGTGGTCTTGCGACTCAACGCGAAGTGCACGGAGGATGACAAGACGATGAACGTCTACTCTTCGCAGTTGGTCTCTGATCGACGTGACGACTTTGGCTCCCCAGTCATTGCAGATCCTGAGGGCAAGGGCGTGTTGCTCTGTAAATTGAGGAAAGGGCAGGAGTTACATCTGGTCTGTATCGCGAAAAAGGGCGTCGCGAAGGAGCACGCCAAGTTTGCGCCGGTGTCTGCCGTAGGATTCGAGTACGATCCGCACAATAAGCTGAGGCATACGGAATTATGGTTCGAGGAAGACGCAAAGAAGGAATGGCCGCCGAGTAAGAATGCTTCTTGGGAAGAAGAGCCGCAAGAGGGCGATCGGTTTGACTATAACGCCGAGCCAGACCGTTTCTACTTTGACGTAGAAGCGGTCGGACAAATTCCACCAAACGAAATCATGGTCAGTCATCTCCTTCACCTTCTTGCATGCTAGTGTGAACTAATGTTTTTCCAGGCGCAGAGTATTTTGTACTTGCAACAAAAATTGGCCGTGGTCGTGCAACAGCTCGAGACGACGACGCATCCGAATGGAGACCTGGCCATGGGTGGCACTTATGATAGCATGAACCCGCCGAATCTCGCGGGTGGTATAGGGCTGCGCGAAGGCAATTCTGATTGGGCACAAAGTGCAGGCATGGGTTTAGGTGCCAGAAGCCCAGGACGGTGGTAGTAGAGTACTAATCCGCGGCTTGAAGATCACGCACTATAATAATGTGATTTTCTCGATCATGTATAAAGCATAAAAAGCATAAAGAATTCCCGGTCAGCCAAGCGTACAATGTTCAAAAGCCTGTGAATGTATTTTCCGAAACGTTCGCCATCCTCGAATATTGGCCCAAGAGTCGTAAAGCTTGGACGTACTCTATTAATCAAGTACAAAGATGTTATTACAGATAAGCATATTACAATCAGCATTCATGTACAAACTCGCCTTGATCTAGGCTTATCAAGGTTCTCTAATTATGTGTGATCGAAATGACCAGAATCAGTCTCGCGTTCTTCAAAGCTCCTCGTCAAGGATCCTGTAAGGTTGCCGGCAGCCACAATAATAAGTGTTCGCCTTTCGTGAATAAACCAATGTATGGCAAAGTGTATTCATTCTTCTTCTTCTGCTTCTCCTCCCGTGACGCCTACTAATCCGGTCTTGACTACAAAGACGCAATAGGCAACAATGTACTGGCTCATTGTAGACGTCAGTTCGTCTATCTTAGCCCGGTTCCGAGCCTCTCGTCGGCGCCAGTTGGCGCTATCGTAGGAATACATGACGACGGTATCATCTAGCACCAATAATTTCTCATAAGAAAATAGGAATAGTTTCTTCTCGAGGATGCCGGGCATCGAAGATTGAAAGATATCCGTCACTTTCTCCTTTGGAGATATTGACGAGCCAGGCTGGATAAAAGAAACGTAATAGTCCTTCTCTTCAGATTCCGTTTCGATCTGCTTCCAACGAGCCTTCATGGTGTCAAACTTGATCAGCCAATCGTCGTGTTCTTCCCAATTCGGAGTGGCAGGATCCACAATGTACGAAGGTTGATACTCTCCTTTGTACTTCATTTTCGGACAAGTGGGAATATAATAGCCCATGTAGTAATTGACCCCTAATTCTTTTGCCCATGCCGTTTCCCGCAAGGCACTGATTTTGCCCAACCCTAATGAGGAATACTGAGGGTCGTATACAAAGTAGACTGATGATATGCATCCGGGAAGCACATCAAGTACGGCGAATGCGATCAATTTCGAATCCAAAAAGTAAAGTTGATGAAACGAGCCGCAAAACAACTCCGGGTGCAGTGGTGACTGACACAGGAATCTTGTAAACCCTTCTAATGATACCTCATGCTCTTTTTCACCATGTACCGCGATCTGATATGCTTTGTACAGTTCAAACTTTTCCGCGGTGAAAGAAGCAGGCTCAGTACGCAAAGTGAATTCATGGTGCGGCTTCAGAGAGTCCGGTAAGTTCTCGAGCTCAGCCAGATGGACAGTCTTCTGTAGATCAAAAGTGGGCGATCTGTGAGGATTGTCAGAGATAGGCACGAGCCTTGGGTAGTCAATCTTCTTTGGAGCTGTGCCATCGGCAGCCGCCGTAGTCTCTGTTTGATCTCCACTGATGGCATCCACCCGCTGATCCCAGTCAGGACCGAGAACGAATCTGTTGAACTTGTTCAATGTTTGGCGATGTTTCTTATCCGCTTTGAATTTGTCTGCGTCAAGAATTATGGTGTACAGTTTACAGCAACTCCGTATCAGATTTGGACGGTATAGAAAACAGCCGGATCTACGCCAGCCTCGATTGATCAGTCTCTGATACGTGGACACGGATAGACTGTGCGCAAGAACACCATACAAATGCGACGTGTCATCGCTGCCGCAGTATCCTTGGCTCTGTCAGTGCGCGGCCACGCTCGGTGCGTATGAGGTGAGCAATACCGCAGTGCGAAGTTGCGTAGCCATAATAAGACAAGAGATCAACGGGCGAATCCTCGAGCAGCATGACGTCCTCCTGCGATGATGTCTATAATCTACGACCTGATCCGAAACGGGCTACGCTGCTGCTGCTAGAGTCAAATCACACAGCGCAGCTGAGGACAGGCAGCAGCCACATGAAATACGTGGGGGAAGAAGGCTCAGCGAGGAGTTCACAAAGGCCGAGCGCTCCTCCTGCGGTGTCGCACGATAGACCCAATTCTCACAAGACTGCCATTCCTCCTGCACACACACACGACCACCTGACTGTTCCTCCTTCCTGCCGCCTGCGCAGGCAAGCAAGATACTGCCAAACGTCTTCTATTCACAATGGATAATCAGTGACCATTCGCTAGAAAAAGCGCAGAGTAGCGAGACATTGTAGGACATACGCATCACAACCATGTCGTCAGTCTCGTCGGATTACTCTTCCTACTCGCTCGCTCATTCCACCGTCTCAAGCAACACGACTGCTCAGAGTCCAGGTGCTTCGTTTCCTCCATCACCCACAAAACCCGCCCCAGGTAATCGGGACACAGCCAAAGATCGTTTTAATCCGACCACTGGTGCCAGGCTCGTTGCTGGGGTTGTGGCCCTTTCCAACAAGCTCAGTCACCCGTCCGAAGAACCGCACAAGTACGTCCTTTGTGTCTCTAGCTCCAGGCACCCAAACAAGGTGGTTCTACCAAAGGGCGGTTGGGAGTTTCACGAGACGGTCGAGGAGGCTGCCCTGCGAGAGTGCTGGGAGGAGGCCGGGGTGATCGGCAAGGTCGATAGGTTCCTTCTACAACAGGCCGATTCTCGACCTCCCAAGGATTACGTTCCCCAGCCTCTAGGCTCTCATTCGAATGGAGCATGCGAATACGCGTTGAATGCGGATGGCCTTGAGGTCACGAAATACAAAGGGTTGGAGTTTGTGAGAGGCAGTATGCCTTCTCGATCAGAATATCAGTACTTCCAAGTTAGTCCGACGGATCTCCATCTCGAGTGGCCTGAATCAGACAAGCGTGTCAGACGATGGTTGACATACGAAGAGGCAAAGAAGGCTTTTGCTGAACGTGGGGAGATGCTCACGAGTCTGGAGCGCTCAGATATCTTGAGATGATGATTCATTAGTCTCAATCTCGCAGATTATGGAATACCCGTTGTTTTCACCATCATGATCATTTGCCTTTGCTATATATCCAGGAGACCATTGAGCTTGCAACATCGTGGCCGCATTGTTGGTGTTCTGTCTAAGCTGATCGGATTCCGCTAGCCCTCAAGCACAGTGTTGCGTCCGTAATATGAGCAATCCCCCCTTTCCACAGTCTGCCACGAAATGACTAGGTCTACCAAGACAACTGCAAGAAGGACAGCCCCGTGAAGAGCAACTTTCGACTCTGCCGCGTGCGACCGAGATAATCGCCACGCCACAGAACCGGTGAAGCTTTTGAATACGACCAGAACGACAATCAGGCAAGAACTTGAAACTCGGGCGATATCGCGTGAGTTCCGACAACGAATCAGATTCCTGGCGACTTTCGGGGTCCCGCAAGCAACAAATCGCAACCAATGCCCTTCTCATATTGAGCCTCCTGCCTACCTCTGCAGCCAGGTCTCTGCTGAATCTTGTCCTCTGTCGTTGTCTTTTGTAGTGGGCCACCTGTCATGCCGTTCACCAATGACAGCCAGATCGCAGTGTTTGCCGCTTACAATTACACTTATCAATATGCAAATGGCTCGGACTACTTCAATGGCACCATCTCGAATGCTACGCAGTGCTACATGCTTCGTGACCCGTATCTGCCCTCGATCTTCTCCAACGGCACGATTGTGAATGGTACCGGCTGTTCCTCTCCCATCAATGTAATTTTCACGCATCACGCCCTGCTTGGAAAGTCTGCTGACTATGTAGCCGATAGCCTCACACGGTATCAGCGGCATCATCTTCGCTGTGATCTTCATGCTCTGCATTCCTTTTTGCGTGGCGGCGCTCGCTAGGCATGGCAAAAGAGCCTACTCCGCCAAGAATCGTATCTATCCTTATGGCAAGCGCTGGGAATTCTATTGGCAACTGATCACGATTGCGTTCATGCTCATAGCCGGCTTCTGCGCTGTAGATATTGACAGAGTCGTTATTCAGAGTGGCTCGACCGGCGCCTTTGACCTGTTCTGGTCAGCCACTCTCGCAACCACACAAGCTGCCATTTGGGAACTATCCCGTAATTGGGGTCAAATCGAGAGTGACAAATTCAGGGATAAGCATATCGAGATGTCACTTGAACAGCACGAGCGAAGGATCACGACGACGTTTCAATTCTGGATGCCACTACTGTTTTACGCCGTGGACTTTATCGCCTTGTTCTTGACCAGCTTCAGACCCTGGACCAAGGTGTACCAGGGTGATAAATATGCTGCAACTGATGGTCGTTTCAAGGCCGGTGCTCTTTTCAGCGTCTTTGCATACCTTGTCAACATATGGATCATCGTGAATGCCATCTACGCATATCGGCCAAATCTGAAGCAGATCCACTTTTACACGGTCTTGTTCTCTATGGTCGTCATTCTCGTCCGTATAGTCTACACCAACTACCAGATGTACCTGCCAGATGGCTGGAACGTGTCCACGTTCAATCCTGCTGTCAATGTGGCGTATACGGCGGTGCTAGGGTATCTACCTACTGCACTTGTCCTCATCAGTCACAATGCCCGTGGACTTGCCATGACAAATGTGGACAAAGAGAGGCAGTTGGAACGTGCTCGCGTAGAACGGGAGTATCAGGCGCGCTTCAACAAGACGAAAGGTTTCGGCACCACCGTCAACACGACAGATTCGGGCATGCGACGGAACGACATTGCCGCAGACTGGATCACCAACAAGGTGCCATTGCAAAGTAGCCATGAGATGAAGAGCTTCAACTACGTTATTGAGCGCAAGCAATCCGAGCGATAAGAGAAAGGAGGGCTCGTGGCAAACACGGTACAGGCACGTACGCTCTGATGTCTCACTCGTAGATACGGTCTCTTCTGGATCTGCTTAAGCGAGCACTTTAAAAATGTCGATTAGAGTCACAACTATCGACCGCAAGAAGCTCATTATACTCACATCGGAGTGTTCGCTAATGCCTTTCCGGAATATGTCCCGGAATATGTCAACGACAGTCAGAAAGTGTCATGTCCCTGGACGCCTATAGGCCCATTGCACCGTACCTTGGATATTAACTTTTCATGTTCAATACGAGGAATGCTGTCAAAGTTCTGGCTTGCTGAGAAAGCGCGAAGATGACGACAAGTTTGCACATGTGGCGGCCATCGTGCGACGCAACTGGACCCCGATGGAATCCGACGTCGCCGAGTAAGATTCTCCACGAGGTCGAAACTATCGGCAAAGCTGAACCAATTCGCCAATATTAGCCCAAACGGGCGCATTCTAGTCCTCACGTTGAATGGCGTTCAACCCCGCACGTTACCCAGGTCATGACGAACGTTACGAAGGTCGGTCAGCACATTTCAGTATTCATCCGATGAATTGTGCCTATATAGCCGCAGTGTCCTTTCAGGTCGCGGGATATACACCAATTTCGGATCTTTTTGTCCACATCTTTCAGGCAAAATATGAGATTTTCTGTCTTCGCTCTCGCTCTCGGGTGTGTCTCAGCCGTTCCAGTGACTGAGAAGAGACAAGCTTCTGGCTCTCTTTCGGCCAATGATGTAACTGTGCTACAACTGGCACTATACCTCGAGCATCTCGAGACGTCCCTCTACAGCGGCGGATACGCAAACTTCACTGATGCCCAATACACTGCGGCTGGATTGCCTGCTCCGTTCCGAAATAACATTAATGTTACCGCTATGCAAGAGGAGACCCATGCATCGACAATCGCGTCGACGCTCACAGCCAACGGTGTTACCCCCGTCCCGGCCTGCACATACTCTTTCCCGTACACATCCGTCCAGTCTTTCGTGGCCTTGGCGGATCTGATCACTACGACGGGAATCGGCGCCTACCTCGGAGGTGCGACTTTGATAATGGACAACCCGACCTTGTTGACGATCGCCAGCTCGATTCTGACAGTCGAGGCAAGACACGATGCCTATCTGCGTGCTGGACTAAATCAGTCTCCGTTCCCGATGCCGTTCGACACACCCCTGACTGCCGACTGGGCTTACAACCTCGCACAGGCCTTCATCGTCCACTGTCCACAACAGCTGTCTTTCCCTATCCTGCCGACTCTGAGCATCGCACCCTCGGAGGCCCCAGCTTCGATTCTTGATCCCATCGCTCAACACGGTACGGTCAATTTCACTTGGACAACGACATCAAAACCTGTTAGCCAGGGAACTCCCCTCTTCATTGCTGTTATCGCCGGACCACAGCAACCACCCACGTACATCCCATTGACTCAGTCGAGTGCGACTTCAGGTTCCATCACCGTGCCATCCACTGTGAATGGAACAATCTTTGCCGTCCTGACTTCGGTCTCTGGCGGTATGAACACGACTGAACTGACATCTACCGGCACCCTTGCTGGACCGGTGGTCTTTGCGGTCAACACTGCTACATGAGTGCGAGATCAGAATCTATAATCTGTACATGGTAGATATATAAGCAGCTAGGCGAGAGTGTTTGCTCTCTTATATAATACAGGCGCTAAATCTCCGTTGGACTGCTGACCACTATAATAACTACTTGATTCCGTCTAGGATAGTCGCTGTAACAGACGTTGAATATCAAATGCCTGGCGTTTGCATGAGCGCACCGTTCCCCACCTTCTCGGCATCTACGAAAAGGGATGCACACGGCACATATATATACGACAATTGTAAGGCAGTAAGTTCAGGTCTTGAGGATTACCGAGACACGATACAGATGCTCGTTCTACAATTTTTTTTGCCATGCCCGCTTTCATATCACTATCGTGTTCGCCATACATGAATCTATTGCATGATATATTTTCTAGACTACCGTCCAATGAGAGCTCTGACACCCAGGCCAAAGATCAATAAGCAAAAGTCATCCTTGATTGTTGTAAAAATCAATGAATAGCGGGCTAGTATCGTCGCGTAGCCATTGTAGGGCGGAGGCAGCATTCCGCCGATTTGGGTCAGGAGCGAGTTCTGTAGCACTGGGCCGTAGATGAATAATCTTGTGGATTGCAAGATTAATTGCAGGGTAATGAAGTACCAGAATACAGGCTGGCCTGATCCTCGAAAGACTGTCGTCTCGGTAAGACTTCCCGGCAGGAACGGGATGGAGGAAGGATCGAGGAATATCAACAGGAGCAAGATACTCGCGACGTGGATCAGGGTCCATAAGCGAGCGGTAGGATCCGTCTTTGTTAGAGTCTGCATGCCCATGCCGCCAAGTCCAGGTAGTCCTCCACCGCCAAACATCCCCCCGAATGCGTCTGGATTTCCTGGACCTCCTGGCCCACCGGGCGATGCACCCGTAGACGTCATCATTTGTTCCATCATGGCAAATATATCGGGCATCTCTCCATTTGCACCGCCGCCGCCGGGTGGAGGGAACGGGAAGGGCGCTTGGGTCTTATCCGCATTTCTCTGCATCTCTTGTATCATGGCAAATGGATTCATTGGACCACCAGATCCACCGGTAGTAGATTGTTGTTGCTGTCCCATTTGTCTCATCATCTCCGCGAATGGATCATGCGTGACTCCATCGTTCGACGATGAAGCACGATCGCCAAATTGAGGCGGTAATGTCGACATCATGCGATTCATCATTGCTTGTGGATCGGAAAATGATTCATTGGGTAGAGATGACTTCGAAGGAGGACTCTCTAATTCACTTATGTCAATCTCGTCCGGATCGTCGTCTTCGTCGTCACGTAGGTCAGTACTAGGCCTGCTTGTTCCAGCAGTAGGACGGACGCCGATGATGGGTCTCGCAAGTCCGCCGTCATCGTCTGAAGTATCAGTCGAAAGACTGCTCAGGAACGATTTCTGTTTTTCCGACCATGCTGCCGTGCCCGTCGACATCTATCTCTCAAGTCGTGCGAGGATACGTGATATGACAACGATGGAGTTGTAGTAGCTATAGCGGCGGGACTCCTCTGAATTTTTATCCGAGAAGCCAATTTTCATCTCCTTCTCCACCTTATTCTATCGAATATAGATAAAACCCGATAGTCCGAGTATATGAGACCATTGCGACGATAGGAAATGTCGAGATTACTTCGAGCGTTGCGATCGCCGACGTATAGTAATTCCGGGTCGACCGCTAGGGATCATTTGGCGTCCGAACGTACTTTTCTCGCGTGGCTCAGAACTGGACTTGGATTTATTGCCCTCGGGATTGCCATCGAGCGATTCTCGACGTTGGAGCCGTTGATACATCGTACCTTGACGAACCTCGATAACGTGCAATCATCCAGTACAACTCGATCGAAAGAGGTGGTCAAGAAGGAAGAAAAGTCTATCAATTTAGCGACTGCATTCACGGTTCTCGGTTCGACTGCAATTATCTATGGCACCCAGAGGTACCTCGTCAACTTGCGCATGTTACAAAAAGGGTTGTATAAGCCTGCTCATTGGGGCATCGCTGGCTTTGTTGGCAGTGTCGTTGGACTCAGTGGGTACGGCATCTGGGATACCTTTGTCCGCCAACGCGATACCGAGCAACATGCCATTCAATCTTCTTAAGGCAGAATAAGTTCTGCGACATTTTGTAATTCCAATGTGGTTTGCTTAGACTCATGATCTGGACGTGGCATACAAAGTTGTGGCAGAAAGTGGATGCAAGTCAACGCAAACGCTTCCTTTCGACACTAGACCGAATTTCAAGAATTCCAAGCCTTCCAAGAAGGATTAGTGAGAGTCTCGACATGCGTGCATCGTTACCAGGCATGACTGGTACAAACATCGGAAATACCATACATGAGAGCATCCCAAGTTGCTCGTCAAACAGCAAGCCGAGACAATACAATGACACTAATACTCTATACGAACAGCTCAAAGAATACCCACGGCGCTCGACTCGCTCGATCACACTCGCCAAGTAAGCAGTATTGAGTCATGCCATCGGCGACTGTGCGAGCATGCATCCATTGCACAACTTAGATATAATACATGTATACAAGATCCTGCAGACTAGAATTACGTATTTTGCACGCACATCAGCTTGCAAGATATGCAGCGAGATAGTGGTAGATTCCCCCATCACTGTAACTGCTTTTCTGGTCGTTGAGCAGCACAAAGCTACGCTCACACGTGCATTGACAATTATCGCCGTGCGCGGGTAGAGATTGCCTCAGCAGAATTTCGAGCGGCACGACACTTTCAAGAGAGAAGAGAAAGAAAGTGACTGACGTTACTCACCACAAAAGTCTCTTGCCAGCAGCGTAGCGCAGGTATGAGCAGGTTCAGCAAGCCTGAGAATGTCCTCAAGGTATGATATTCGAGTCGACAGGCAGTTTCGAGTCGAAGAATAAATATACTAATTCTGTGCAGAGGGCAGAAGAGCTTGTCTCTGTTGGACAATCGAGCGCGGCTCTACAGTCTC
The DNA here is from genome assembly GCA_008802775.1 of Taphrina betulina. NCBI lineage: Eukaryota > Fungi > Ascomycota > Taphrinomycetes > Taphrinales > Taphrinaceae > Taphrina > Taphrina betulina. Next base: position 8,493 of record VWSI01000058.1, on the reverse strand, counting down.
TCCATGAGCTCATCACCAGCAAGAGGGTCAAGAGTGCTTCAATTGCATCTCTCGAGCCGATGATGCTTCGACTCATCGAGCTTTCCGTCGAACAACGAAAGGGCAAGATTGCGAAGGAGGGTCTCTATCAGTATAAAAATATTGCGCAAAACACGTCTGTCGAGACTCTCGTCGTCGTGGTCAATCGATTCATCGAGCTCTCAGAAGCCAAATTCACGCAAGCTCAAGAGACTGCCGAGAAGATCAATTTGGAGTCTATCGACGATCTCGAAGCTACCGAAACTCCAGAGAGCATCCTCCTCTCTACCGTCTCTTCTGATGTCTCGAAGGACAGAACCGACCGAGCAGTCGTGACTCCTTGGTTGAAATTCATGTGGGAGACATACAGGACCGTACTCGACATCCTTCGAAATAACGGTAGATTGGAATTATCTTACCAAAAAGTTGCCTCCCAAGCTCTCGAATTCTGTCAAAAGTATGGTCGCAAGACCGAATTCAGAAGACTTTGCGATCTCTTGAGAAACCATCTTCAGAACGCTGCCAAATACCAGAACCAACCACACGGCATCAATCTCAATGACGCCGATACTTTGCAGAGACATCTCGACACACGATTCTCGCAGCTCAATGCCGCTGTCGCCATGGAGCTTTGGCAGGAAGCATTCAGATCTGTCGAAGACATCCACAATCTGCTCACCATTTCGAAACGTCCACCAAAGCCTGCTGTTATGGCCAACTATTACGAAAAGCTCTCAAAAATCTTCCTTGTCTCAGGCAATTATCTATTCCATGCCGCGGCATTCAACAAATATGCAACCCTTGTTCGAACCCAGAACAAAAACGCGACAGAGTCCGAGCTCGAGAGACTTGGCTCCATCGCATTGCTGTCGGCCATTGCCATTCCGGTCATGAAGGAGTCTAAGGGAAGAGGAGTTGCACTCGACCTTGATGACAACAAGACGAAGAACGCTCGACTGGCCGCTCTTCTCAACCTATCATCGCCTCCAACTCGAGTGAGTCTTCTGAAGGAAGCACTACACAAGAACGCGCGGGCCAGAAAAGTCATCCGAGATATCCATGCTTCGCTTGAGACTTCATTCCAGCCACTCACAATTTGCTCAAAGATCTCCCCACTCATCGAGGAACTCGTGGCGGATGAAGAGAGCAAACAGTACGTGCAACCACTGCAGCAAGTTATACTTACGCGAATGTTCAAGCAATTGTCGCAGGTCTATGAGACTGTGTCCTTGGACTATGTGATTGGCCTCTGCAAATTCGCGGAACCTTTCAACATTGATGCCGCAGAAGTCGAGAAGTTCATCATGGCCGGTTGCAAAAAGGGCGAATTATCAATGCGAATCGATCACACCAACAATGCCATCACCTTCGAGTCTGACATGCTTGAGCCTATCAGCGCTGTCTCCGAGACTGGTGAAATTACTCTCCAGGCTACGCCGTCGGAGCTTGTCCGATCGCAGCTTACACGTCTCGCCAAATGTCTCTACTCTACACTCACCCATGTCGATCCAGCTTTCTGTGAGGAGAAACAGGCTCTCAAGAAGGCCGCCATCGAATCTGCTGCCGCCAATGCTGAACAAGAACATCAGGATATCCTTGCCCGAACACAAATCATCGAACGCCGAAAGGATCTTGTGCAGACTTTGCAGGCTAGAAAAGACCAAGAAGAAGCCACAAAGAGAGAAGTGTTGCGACAGAAAGAAGCTGAGGCAGAGACACGCAGAATTGCAGACGAGACCAGACGGCGAGAGCTGGAGCGAATCAAGCGTGAGCAAGATAAGATCAAGGCAGAAGAGTCCAAGAAGCTCATCGCCGAACTCAAGGCTGCTGGTGGAATCGGTGACATCGATGACAAGGAGCTCGAAGGTCTTGACACAACAAAGCTGCGTGCCATGCAACTCGAACAATTGGAGAAGAGCTCGAAAGATGTCAACGAAAGGATGCGAATCACATCCAAGAAGATTGACCATCTAGAGAGAGCTTTCCGAAGAGCTGAGATGCCTCTTGTCCAAAAGGATGCCGAGGAGCAGGCTCGCGTCGATTCGGAGAACTTCCGAGAGAAGCAAAGTGCTACCCAGAACCTTGCTCGTGCTAAGCATGCCGACGACATGGTGCTGAAGAAGAGGATGTCTCGCGTCCTGGCCGACTTTGACTCATACAAGAGTGATTTGCACAAGAAACGAGACAAGGTCTACGAAGAACGCGTGGCGATCGCTCAGAAGAAGCTTGAGGCTGCCAAACAACAGCGTAGGGATGCGTACCGAGAGGAACGTGCTGAAGAAGAACGTCTCGAACGTGAACAAGAGGAGGCCGACCGAGTCGAGTATGAGAGACAGATCAAGGAAGAAGAGACCAGGCAAGAGCAGGCAGACGCTCGCGAGAAGGAGGAAGCAGAGCGACAAGCCAAAGCAGAGGAGGAAAAGGCCAAGCATGCGGAGCAACAAAAGAAGCTCGACGACCAAGCACGTCTGCAACGTGAGCGAGAAGAGGCTGCAGAAGCCAAACTCAAAGCAAAAAGGGAAGGTCGAAACAATCCACCACCTGCTGCAGCTCCCGCCGGCGACAGGCCCAGTGTATACCGACCTGGCCAGGGCAAATGGTCCTCTCAGAGACAGGAAGGATCTCGACCGACCAGTTCGTCATCGCCGTTTGGTGACCGTGATTCTGATCGAGCAAGTCCCTTCGGCTCGGCTCGACCAAGAGAAGCTGCTGCTGCTGCTGCTGCTCCTTCTGGCAATCCACCACGAGAGAACACTCCGACAGCTGATGCAGCAGACAAGCCAGCTGCCGCGAACACTGGTCGTTACGTTCCTCGTCACCTAAGAGAACAACAGAACAGTGGCGCGGGCGGTGAGCGACGAACCGGAGGATGGTGATCTAGTCGACAACGTCGCTTGATTAGTGGTCGTCTTGGAAAAAGTTTGCGTAGAAGCAATTGTATGATTTGCTATGAAACTTCTTCCCGATTGTTTTTGGTTGGCCAATTTGTCTTGATATCCATGTTAAACTAAACCTCTACTCTGCGAGACTCGAGGAGATGAGAGGTAGTACTGCCTGTGCGGCTTGCTGGCATTGTTGGTTTTACATGCATGATATGCTTCATGTACTGATACTGTACTACTCGAGTACATATACCGTGCCGAGGACTTCCAAGGCCTTGTCTTTGAGCAGCCTTGAGAGTTTTCAATTCCACCTTGACCCACGAATAACTTTAGGCTATATCAAAGACCGGCTGGACATCTAATTGCGGAATCATCCTTTATCGATTCGTTATCCACTGGAGTGATCCACGGGAATCGTGTCAGGAATTGGGTTTTGTGTAAATGGCAACCTGAGATTTCTTCTCATCTATTTTGACGAATGTATATTGACATACACGTTGAGCATCTGAAATGGAGTGTTTTCTTTGCCAAGGAGCTCGAAGCAATACTTAACGATCAAAAATCCGGATAATGATCAAGGGTCGGTCGTCGAAGTCCACAATTATGCTGGGGAACATCATCAGTCTGCTCGTCGTAGGGTTCACTGCGGCAGTGTCAATTGACGTTTCGAGAAAGCGGTCCATCAATGCGGACACGTTCGTACCGGACATTACGCATGGATATCATTGTTGGAATTTGCCAAGTCATCAAGACGCTGGATATGACATTACACCGGACGATATCAAGACTTTTATTGATCCGAGAATCGATCAGTGTATACACAATGTATGTGTGTCTGTGATGAGTCATCCCGGACAAGTTCGCAAGGACACGATAATCGAGTACATTCGCACGCCAAAGTTTGGGCCAGGCTTCGAAATTCAATTCAAGAGTGCCGTCACGCACTCTGCGAGCGGTGAAGTGGTAATATTATTTGAACGGCGAGCGAAAAGAAGATTGTAGCTGATGAGGTCTAGCCTGAATGGACGAGTGAGTGCAAGGCGGTCTGATTGTACAGATATCTCCAAGTATCTGCCATTTGAAGGAGTCAGAAGTAGGCCATAATAGTAACTTGTGGCTATGCGCACCGTTACGATAACAACTACCTTGGTCTGGTTCCGAGTAGAAGTGATATCAAGCTTTAGCATTCGCTGATCTCATGTCGATCACCTTTGAATCTCATCTCGTCAGTCTTTTGATTTATGTTTGTAGTCTTCTTGGTGATGGTATCTGAAATTTCTAGCCATTACACAGCAAGCAGAACTTTGCGTAATAGTTCAGCGTCGTTCGACTATTGCTGGTGTTCATCGTCAATTCCGACGTAACAACCAGACTTGTACTAGATAGCTTCAAAGTTGTGTTTGATGTTCACATCTTCGAAGCAGATCGGAGCGTCCCGGTCAAGCATCGATACTACACATCTTCTTGCGTTCCATAGGTATCCAAAGGTAGCGTAGATCATGACCCAAGAGGTGACCGTGAGAGAACATAGCAGACCAAAGGGCAACAGTCAGGTATTAGTAGATGATCGGTCGCGATCGACCGTAAAAGCACCACAATTTATGCAGCAAACTATACATGAGACTGTACCATAGCACTCAGAATCTCTAGAAAGCGATTAGAAGACATTGGACATTAGCTTGGCCGAGCAGCGGCGAGTATGGCACAATGTTTCTCCGTTGTTTCGGCTTTGGTCATGTCGGCCTCCATTCATGAGACTACCGGGTAAGCATATTGAGAAGTGGCTCTATGTAGGAGCATGATCGGATGGCACATCACACAGAACAGAGCAGCTCTGCCGTAAGTCTATATTCACAACTCACAATCCAGGGAAGTGTGCGCATCTCGGTCACGAGCGTTTGGAATCTCGTGACGCAGCAGAATTCTGACGCACTGAGAGGCTGCTGTACTCGTCCTCCCCTTTCCCCTTGCCAATGAGTCGCTTGCAACGATCGGGCTCACCATTCTGCGGTGACTAATCTCATATCAGTGCGTCTGTCCCTGAACATCTAGGATATGGGCCAATATCGTATAGCTGAGCTATCGCTAATGACAAGTCCCACTTGTCCCCTGGCTACCCAGGCTCGCGATGAACGTCTCTTCGCAGTCGTAGGAGAATATAGAACGCTTCGTGATTCGCGGATTGGCAAAACAACCTGGTCCCAGGTTCCAGGACTCTTTCCAAGCATTGTCTCTTAACCATGGATCTTGGCTACCACCGTGGAATCACGATTTAACATGTGCCCGGCATTCTCTGTCATGTGTTTAATGTTTTCCAAATGTTTGGGAGTCATTTGCGAGAACTTTCGCCGAGGCTAGCGTTTTCATTTCGCTCAAACTTTGGGGAATTTGGTCGGAATTCAGTAGGCTGGGAATGGAAAATAGGATCTTCGTCTGTAACCTCTTTCTTCTTCATTCTGACAAATGACGGAGTTTGAACATGCCATCAAAAATGCAATCAGGATCAATGAGAGCCAAAGAGCAACGTGCGTTTCAATGAGCATCTTCGAAAATGCCATCAAAGATGCAATCAAGACAGATGAGCGTCAAACAGCAATGTGCGTTCTATCTATTGTCTTCAGCGAGAACAATACGAGTCCCAAAGCCGAATGTGAACATTTTCAACGCACATTCGCGAGGCTCTTTGGCAGCTTCAGTGTTTCTTGGGAGATCTCAGGTCTCCCCTTCCCACAAAAGTTCTTAGAGGAAGAACTCGAGCCAAGACTGCCAGACAATTGGGGTCAGGGAACGGAGGATGACATCTTGGTCGTCCACTACGTTGGTCACGGGAAATTGGTGCGTGTTGGAACGACTTCAAGGTTATTGTTGGTCCCAAATGCAGACGCCAAGTTGTTGAGATGTTTGGCCGTCTCCTCCCTACTCGACGGTCTCGAAGTCTGGTCCTATGACAGGCCAAAGTTCAGTACCTTGTTCGTCTTGGATTGCTGCTACTCAGAGGTTACTGCTAGTCGAGATATCGACCAGCCCATGGAGGTGTTCTACGATCCCAAGGCGACAGGTGTCACGGGGAGCCGTGGTTTGCGCGGTGGACTGTCATTCACCCAGAAGTTTGTTGGGGCATTGAACAAGATCCGAGTCAGCAAACCTCACAAAGAATACGTTGACCCTATTGAAATCATCGCTCATCTCAAAGAGCGTGGGGTCGTCGGAGATGCCGGACATACGTTCTTACGCGCAACCCAGCGCATGTCGTTTTACTTCAACACCATAGACGAGTCTGCTCCGATAATCCAGGCCGTCGAGACCCCAAAGCTCCTGCTCAAATTTCACATTGAATAGGGTCCAAAGAGGTCCGATAGCAAGAAGTTTGTTTCCCTGCTACGACAGATGGCCAGCACTGTCGCACAGATCGACATTCTAAGTGTCGACCGGTCGCTCTCGACCGTGATTCTGGTCCGTTGTGCAGCAATGTGGGGCCTTCGAATAATGCAGCCCCAATTCCGCGATCGAGTGTCCTTTTTAGGCTGGGCTTTCGAAAATCTTTTGGCCAGCTCTGGGACTGAGTTTGAGCCAACTGAGTTATCGATGGACTGGAGTTCTGAGATTGTGACCTACCGGGAAATATTGTCCGACTAAACTGCGCGAGTGGACCCACGCAAGCGCTAGTATACGATACAGTGCGTCGCTTCTTACAGCCCGCTGATAGGGATCCGCCTCGACTGTTTTCCCCAATGATCGCGCTGGAAGACTTTGGTCGGGCGCTTTGCCAGCGGCGTATCAGTAGCGAAAAGGATCTCGAGGGTGTGGAGCGATACGGCAAGTGTACTCACGCCGCTGATACCGTTACCGCACTTTGCTAAATCTCCTCGGCTTGCGAAGAGTTAAGGCTTGGGTGAGGGCTGCACTTCGAAAGCCACGCAAATGCTCTGGACGAAGAAGCTGCGAAGATCTCTGGGGCAGACGTGTCGGCGAGGAAAATGCAGCCTGATCAATCCTGTGTACATAGGTCGGATGACGGTACGAGCACGTTGGTGATGACAGTCGAGTACAAGCCGCCGCACAAGTTATCTTTCGAGAATTTGTGTGCAGGCATTCGGCCAATGAATTTCTGGGAGGAGATAGTCAACTCCGAGATTATTCCTACCGACGGAGCAGAGAAGCTGAGGCACAACGCCGTGCGACTCATTGGAGCGGCACTGGAGCAGGAATACCATGTGATGATCCAAGAAGGGCTGGCGTACTCATGTGTGTCCACAGGGATAGCGCTGGGTTTCCTCCACATTCCACAGGACGAGCCGACCACTTCATATTATTATCTTTGTGTTCCAAACAAGTGTCAGGACCCTGGCAGCATAGATATACTGAAGAGCGAGATGTTGCTGATGCAATCCGCCACATTCGCCATCTCGGAGAGGGTTCGACGGGAACTTGCCAAAATGGAAAGAATTTCACCAGTGGAGATTAGTATCATGCGGCGCCGTACTTGTAGCTCTCCAAGGACGAGGTGCGCGCCTTCTCTCGCACACTAGTTTTAGGTTTCAATACTTACGTAGCAAACTTTTACGTAAACCTACGACATTCCCGCCTGGCCCCAATTTAAAGTTTAAAGACGCGAGGTACGATCCTCACGTCTAGTACCTTCGAAGGTGGGGAGTGACAACAGTGGGTATAGACCCATGGCAGCGTCTATCTCTGTCTTCTGACCTCTGACGCATCACACAGGTGCTCATATACATCTGCTCCAGTTATAGTGAGCGAAACGACTCTCGTCTCCTCTGGATATCGAAGGCGAACTAATTTATGGATGCCCCAGTCAACCTTGCTCGAAGCGAAAAGAGAGCCAGTGAAGATACGATGATCGAAGCTTCTATACAAGACTTCGTCTACCTTCCGAAGTACAAAGTCATCGTATGTCTAGGACACGGCTACGCTGTGCAGAATCTGAAGGTCCACCTATCTAGTATTACGTGGCCCGGGGACACGTCTGCGGGCCACGAATCCAGGTTTTAAAGTGGGCGCGCCCTACTGTGGGGGACACATCTGCGGGCCATGGACACCAGCTGCGTGGCACGCCGTTGCGTCCACACGCTCACTTCTCCGATAGATGGTGTTTTCAAAGTCGCTACGTGTAGGCTAGACTATTCCGCAGAGAATGGCTTCATCAGATTTTCCATACGGGACTTCTTTCATGTAGATAAAATTGCTCAAAGTCGAAGTTTCTTTTACCGTGAGCGGGAGGAGTTCGAACTTTGGTAGCGGGAGGAGTTCGAACTTTGGTCTCTAAGTAAAATTCGCGCGCACACGAGTTCGAACTTTGGAGAGGACTTCACCATGTTGACTGCGAACACACTAAGTCGAGCACATATATGTCCCAGCTGATAGCATGACTTGTCTGTATGATATGGGTCATGGATATATGGTATACTGAGTATGTCTAGAAAATTTTGAGACAAAAAGTGTGCGGAATATCAAGAACGCTATTAATCAGGAAAGGGCATGGCAGCGCAGCGGCGGGGTAGGGGTCACGTTAGGGTTAGGGTTAGGGTTAGGGTTAGGGTTAGGGTTAGGGTTAGGGTTAGGGTTAGGGTTAGGG
>VWSI01000057.1:0-34572 GCA_008802775.1 Taphrina betulina | reverse complement strand
GTCTTCGTGATGTACAAGCTAGATGAGTGGAAGCCATGCTCTACCAGTCCAGAGATCGTGTCCAGCATTGGTTCTGTCGTGTCGTGTCCTGCCGTGCGGTGAAGAATGCGAGGAAGCCATATCTGGCTTGGTTCCGCTCGAGAGGTTAACTTTCTTGAGTGGCAAATTGCGTGGACTATTTCATAGCTTGACCGTGAACACTCGCCGGTGGTGTAACGTCCTGGTTATTGATCATTAATATGCCGCATTCGTGAGAATATTACAAACCTGCTCACTCCAGAGCAGTCGCGCCCAAACTCCTCTTCCATTGACAACAAACATGACCTGGAATTGAACCAAGTCGAGTCATGATTGACCAGGAAGATCAGGACATGTCTGAACCTGCAAGTAGACCCGTCGCTACCACATCTTGTTGCCATAGTGAAGGTAGTTGTCTGTGTGACAAGTATGCTCATCGTCATTCTACAAGTAAGCAATTTCGGGGAGCAGAGTGTCCCTCTGACTCGAGATAGTAGCTTTACTGTCCGTCTCTGCAACCCAAGCCGCTCACGACGGACTTGGCTCGGTCGGACAGACGAGCATGTCATCGCTCCCACCTTGTACTCATGATGCGTGCCCAGACGAAACGACCCCGGAAGAGCCTCGTGCCGATGGAGCGCGGCTAGGCGAATCGGCCTACTCCGAGGTACCTCCGTTCGAGCAACATCCATACAACTCGTCTTGTCATGCGGCGTCCAGACTTACGCCGCATCAGATCGCTCTTGCAGGGCATAGAAGGAGAGGTACGATCGACAACTTCTGGATCCACCTAGGAGTGCCACCTCGTGTGTTTTTTGACGAAGAACGTATGAAAGACATCTGGAGTCGGGCCGAGGACATTTATGCCACCAGTATAAAGGGCTTTAATATCACTGATTCGGACACCCAGAGCTATCGTGACACCGTCGAGCAATTCCGCAGATCGACCAAGCTATGCAGGGTAGATCAGTCACGCAGACATCAACTTGCCCTCGCGCATCTGACCCCGACAGAGCGGTCGAACTTCGGCTTCGAGTTGGTGTCTCCAGCAGATTCAGAAAGTGCAGAGCTACTGGATCCCTCCGGCTCCCGCAACAGGGCTCCATGGAACACTAGAACAGACACCTCGCCAATGCTACAGAGGCTTTACACCGTCCCAAACTTGTACCTACACGGACCGGATCCTGCTGACAACGATGCAGGGGATGCCAGAGAAGCTGAAAATCAGGACAGGCTCTGGGACGAAGCCGCAAGTCTACCAGACAACTTGACTCGCGAACAACGGATCGCGTCGCCTTGTAACTTTGCAAGGGGATGTCACAACGTGGAACGACTATTCCCATTTTTGGAAGATGAGACATTCTGGGAAGTCGAATCAAGAACATCGACCCGTGTCAGTTCGCGAACCCAGGCCAAGTGGTCGTCTCGAGCGATGATGCGAGTATTGCCAGCCCTGCCTGCGATCGAGACTCCTGGTCGGCGGTCATCAACCGATCTCGATCCGCAAACCCAAATCAAGGGGCTTTTTCAAGCGATGTTCCACGCGCTGCTAATCACGCCTGCGCTCGAGAAATCTGATCGGCAACGTCATCTTCACAAACGACCTAAGCCGGCAAATGCGACCGGGATCGGCCACAGTTTGACGGCACCAGGTCCTTCAACGTCAAGAGCCGCTGCGACACAGCGCCCTACCGCACGAGTGTTACCAACACTGCCAGCTCGGGCGATAGGATCCGCTTGGCGCACTGAAGTCCAGGAGCCTGGACTTCCTCCTCGAGCGCTCTTTGATCGCCCCTACGAACCGTGTGAGAAAGTAATGACCGGAAGCCCGAGTTCGATAGAGGACATGCCGGGTTATGAACTCCTCACGAAGGGCGAGGGGGACTTCTGCTGCTGGAACAAGTGCCGGCCTGACACGTACCTGGATTGCAGAAGGAGACTCTTCAAATACTTCCATGAGTACTGCCGCTTCGACGAATCTGGAGCTACGACTGAGGCTTCGTATAACAAGTGGTCGCGCAGCCGAGCCCAGGAGGTCAAGGGCATGGACGCAAACAAGCTCAGCCGGCTGTATCAGTTTTACAAGGATATTGGCCTGTTCAAACAGAGCTGGTTACACTGACCAGGGTCGAAGAAGTCCACCTGGTGTATATCACATGAGATGTTGAAAGGTTGGAAAGGGTCTAGTCGATTTCTTGTAATAGTGACGTCTAAGAGCGCGGGGTCTGCCATTTGGTAGTTGTTGTACTTCTCATAGTCGGATCGAGTCGAATCGTGTTGTGAAAATCTGAGTGTTTTACTCATTGTAGACCGCCTGACGGTGAGCCATCCTTGAAAGAACTTTATTCGACTTTCTGTGAATGTGAAAGAGGAAGCCTGGGGTACTGGTAGTGTGTCCTTTACATATGCACATCACGATGCTCTCGTTTGGTGTGTCGTCGGCGAGCCGGACTGGATCGTATTGGACTGGGCTGGACTGCACGTACATGGTGCTGCGCATCTCGGCATTGAAGATTGACGTGCTGCGAGATTCGTGATTGAGATTGAGATTGCGAGATTGATTCGTGCGTACAAAAAGTTTCTTTCCCCCCCGCCCGGCTCTTCGAATTTGTCTCTATACCAAAAGAAGGCAATCCTATCCCGCTATCAATACCAACACCCTCATCGCGTTTGCATTGAGCCTCGTAATCAGAGACTCTTATTCTTCATCGACAAGTACTAGAACTCATGAATATAAATTGTCAAACCATCGATGCCTTTCTAAGTACAAGTGGATATATATTTGCACATGAGCAAGGTCTTCATGAGCGCTGCTGGCCCAATGGTTAAGGCGCTTGACTTCGAATCAAGCGATTCTCGGTTCGATCCCGGGGTGGCGCTTTTTGTCAAATCACACTTTTGCCCCCTTTTTACTCCTTGTTAAACACATCCATTCATCTGACAAAACAAGCAGGCTAGTAAGATTATTGTCGGACACGATACGTTTCTGATGCACTTGAGGAGGGGGAAAAGTGATTTGCTAAAACTAGAACGTATCATTATTTAACCATGCCCATGACGAAGTTTCAATTTTGTCCCAAATTCAGCAGCATGTTGGTACCTCCGCCTGGCACGAATGTGACGTTCCTGCTACCTGCGAGAGCAGTAGCAATTTCCTTTGAAGCTTCGATTCGTCGAATCTCCAAGAGACCGTTACCAGCTTTGTCGAGCGCCTTGGACATCATGTCTGCAGCCTCTGCTTCTCCCTCTGCTCGAATGACACTAGCTTGTCTCTCTTGCTCGGCCTTTTCTACAGTGAATCTCGCACGTTCAGCCTCTTGCTGAGCAATCTGTTTCTGCTCGACAGCCTTGGTGAATTCTCGTCCAAAAGTCATGTGCGTAATCGAGACATCCTCGAGATGGATATTGAATTCCGTCGCTCGCTTCACGAGATCCTCTCTGATTCGCGAACTCACGACTTCTCTCTGAGTGATGAGCTCGGCTGCATCAAACTGTGCTACGATCGATTTCAACACTTCGTTTCCGATGGATGGCAGTACTCGCTCATCGTAATCCGGTCCCAAGTTCTGGTAGATGACGGGCAGGTTTTTGACGTCGGGGCGATGGAGGACTCGGAGCGTCAGAGAGACCATTTGCAGATCCTTGGAGCCGGTCGTGGTAGAGATATTACGTGGCTTTGTGCGCACATCATAAATTATCGCTCTCTGTAACCATGGGATCAAGAAATGTGTGCCTTCCTCACGAGTATCAGGCAAGACTCCCGAAAGTCTGTCAAAGATGACCGCCCTGTTGCCACCTGATTGTCCAAACGTTAGCAACTCAAAAAGAATCGGCATCGTGGGTGACGCGGCGTACCTCGAACATCGTATAGGGACATCTGTAATGCTCCAGCGCCCAGGGCAAGTGGAATCGCTAGCCTCGAAAGACCATCAAGTACTCTGGCCATTAATTCCTCTTTCTTGCTAAAGGTGGGAAGATAAATACTATGATGAGTTATCTGCGCGGTAAATGTCTGTGGGTAAGTCGATTTGAGACACGTGTATCTACAATTCTCCACACCAGAAGAGTGATTGGTTAATGATGATGATGATGCTCATTCATATATATATATATGTCCGTAGGTTTGATATACAAGGCTATGAATATTCTGATGTGGTCCGTTGATTTCAGTGGTCAAACGGCAGCGTAGCTCAGTGGCCTTGTCAGGGATACTCCAGTGGCAGGCATGTCTTGTATCGGCCTACTTGACATTTCACCTGTGATTAGCATCATGGCACTGAAACTCTGTGGGAAAGCGCCTGCTGCACTTGGTGCATGATCAATACACTTCATCTCAAAGTAACCAGGAACCGAGAAGAAGGAGTCGTGGGATTGGAGATCGGGAGACAGGACTCCAGCGTGTCGCAAAGCCTCCATGGACACCTGGGACGAAGTATACGCCTTTGAGCCCAGAAGCTTATGGCCTTTCGACGACATTCCGCCTGTGAATTGTATACGTCGAGTCTCTCTCAGTCGCTGACACAGTTCCATAGGCTCAGGAAACGGACAGCCCTGGTGGCTCTTGTACCACTGATACAAAGCAGTCCCTATAGTCTCGCGCTCGTTCCAGTCGAGCTTCCTTTTGTCATATTGTAGTCTTCGATATACGAAATATACGCCTCGTCTCCTCTGGATATCCACATATTCTGCCAGAGGATGCATTTGCACGCCATCAATGTTCTCAAACGTGTCAAGGTCGAATAATGAGGCATCCTTTTTACCTTTTGTGCTCAGATTTCGTGGCCAGTTGCGCGATGTCAGCATGTAAAGAAGCCCAGAGTGAGGTTCTCTGTAAATCACGGAAATATGTGAGCACAAAGAAGAGCTTTTGGTCTGAATATACTGATCATTAGACCGCACATGAGAACCTTCCAGTAAAAGGTCGCCGCTATTCGCACAGACCACGAGATCGTCCACCTTGAGCTTCGACATTCGATAAAAGGGAACTGATGGAGGAGGCTTCATCCACGTACTGCACACCATACGAAGTTTAGACCATCCATTCAGGACGGTGTCCTTACTGAAGGTCTTTTTCTGTAGTGGACGATCTGGATGGCACACTTTCCCTTCTCGCGATTGTCCGTCGGGGACCGGATAGGTGCTGATACGGACGTTGACGGGAGTGCTATAGCAAAACCCGTGGCATTCCGACACTATTGAGCAGATACCTGTGCGAGTCGAGGATACAAACATCGCTCCGGGCGAAGCTGCCGCCATTGTACGATTCATTTCGTGTGTATTCTGAGAAACCCGCAAATCGTCGATCGAGCTGTAACAATATTTGGGACGAAGCCGTCTCAATGCTCGTGCGTCATCGTATGAATCGTCGGAGGTGAGACCGACAATGTCGAGCGAGGCCCAAGCCTGTCGATCCAATACAGATCTTCCTGCAGCTCCTACTCTCTGATCGAGGCGGCCATCAGATGGCTGGCTCCTCAGCTGATTTCTCCAAAGATGAAAATTGTTGAGATTTCGGTGGTTACCAGAATTCGATGAGGAAAGTCCGGGCTCGCTCCATCCTGCCGTCATAGCCATCGATTCCAGCTGATTCCTCCGACTTTGCTCCAGCTGCTCGGGTGTTGGAACGTAGTCTGCGTTTCTCACATCGATTTGTTCAAGATCATTCAGCGATAGATGACATGGATCTTGGAAGTGATCTGCTGATAAGGAGTGTCTCATCCTTCGGGCTTCAGAACGACAAGAATATTTTCGAGGGAAAAGCAGCGTCTTGACGATGGACAGCAGTTCCCGTGGCTCGAAAGCTTGGGATGTCGACCTTTGTGCAGGTTGTGTATTGATCAATAAGAGGTCGCTCTCCATGATGGTGCGTAGAGTCAATTCACTCCTGAACAGTTGCGTTCCGCATGCGAAAGATGAGGTATCGTGTCGAGTGCTCAAGCCGGAGCATGTCCCTTGAGTCAGACTGTGACACTGAAACACGTCCCGCGCACGGACGACATCAATTGTGTTTTGACTTGAGAGACATTTGCATGACAGCGAAACGACCCATGCGGTCTTGCTGCATCCACTCGACGACTATGAGCAGAGCACACGCCTGCTGACCGATGCCGCAATCTCTGAGCAGCTGTGAACCATTGTAAAGAGTATATAAGAGTAGGAAGGTAGGGTAAGGAACGAAGGTCAGAATGGGGGCCAATCCAAAATCTATCACAGTCTGCTCAAGAGCGCCCAACAATACAGCAGGAATATACGTATATACGTACTAGAGCTGAGTGAATAGCAAAGATCCTCGCGCTTGAATTTGCTTGGCGGCTCGTTGCTCGTTGCTCGTTTTTATGGAGGAATTCTTGGATCCTGCGCCGCAATTGTTGCCTGCTACCCAGACCATCACAATCTAGCTTGCGCTACTAGTGTCGTATCGACTTTAGACTTCTGCCAGAGTGCTTGACTTGTGAGATGGCAATGTACGTCAACCCTCATCAGCATGGAGAGAGGAAGTATCAGACCAAAGTGCCTCCCACCCGCGAACATGAGCACAGGTCCAGGGCTCCTCGAGCTTGCTTCCTCCTCGCTAGCACAGGTCTTGAGCCACAAGGCGTACACGAGCCCTGGGAGTATCTGACGAGTCACGGCTTCTTCATCGAATTCGCTACCTGGGATGGGCAGCCTGCCGCCGCGGACTCGACGTTGCTCAGTCACACTTTGTGGGGATCGAAATATTCCCTGCAGACCAAGTGGAAGGAGTTTGTCACGCTCGACGAATGGCTGAAACCTCACGCTTGGGCGCCTGTCACGAGAGCGATAGACGCAGTCGAGCCTGCTGTGGACGATACAACAAATTCAGGCAGTAAGACCAGGCCGGCAGAGACCTTGCGGGCCCTGAGCAGCGATACCGCGGTGCAGCGGACTTTCGATCTTGACAACTATGATTTGGTGCTCATCCCCGGCGGTTGGGCCACGCGCGAACACCTGGAGAAGGATATAAGGCTTCACGAGATACTGAGCAAATACTGCCTAAACCTGCCGCGATCACTCGGTTCTAAGGTTCTGGCAGTCATAGGCGATGGTATCAGTCCCCTTCTCAGCGTGAAACATCCGCTCACGGGGGAACCCCTGCTCAAGGGTCTGGAGAGTACTGGTCCTGGTTTCGACTCATGGTCAGGTATCGTCACGGGAAAGGATCTAGGTAGTCTCATTCCCAAGCTAGTGAAGAAATATCGCAGCCGACAGTTGACCATCGATCCCGACAATTGGTATCTATCTAGTCCCTCGTCGGCCTTCAACAAGGATCTATGTCCAGCACTGTCGTCACTGGTCAAGAGCGCCGTACGAGTATCCGAGTTGCGTAATCTAGAACGACAAAATAAGCGCCTATCTACCGTCCAGACACAACACTTGGAGGCAGCCCTCGAATATGATGGCCTGACCTCCAAGCAGAAGGAACGGCTGCATTCTGATGGCATAGGCAAGGCGGACAGTGGTTTCGTGTTCACGAATTGGAGTTGGGGTTGGAGGAACGACTACGCTTGACACAGTTTAATCGAGACACTGACGTATGGTCAACGGATATTAGTGTGATTGATTTACTACGGAGTTTTCAAAGCTAGGCGAGCACCAAGATGATTGATGATGTTGACTTTACTGTTGCTCTACCTCGCTTGGAGCCCTTGCTTTCACTGAATAGCTGTGATCTCCTAAGAACTTGCACAGGCTTGCGAGCTATACACTCCCAGGAATTATTTGCTTTCTGAGGATATCAACTCATCGGCTATATGATGCGTGATTACTGGTGGAAGGAACCAGCACCACTGTACTAAGAGAACACTGTACTAGTATATCCATTATGCACGAGCATAATCGTGCCCCGTTGAGCTCTGCGCACAAGTACCCTTACGCATTCCGCATCAGGGGGTCCGTGCTACCTACCGTGATATGGCAAATCCTGGCGATCGGTCTCTTCACTACGGCGGTAGTCTGTCTTGATGAACTGACTCGGATCAAATTGGACATGAGCCCAATTTTGATATCGGCGATGGCGTTCATCGTAGGTCTTTCGTTGTCCTTCAGGACGAGTACGGCGTATGCGCGGTGGTGGGAATCGCGGATCGCGTGGGACAGACTGACGAGCAACGCACGCAACCTGACTCGTCTCATATGGATCTCTGTGCCGGAGCGAGAGAATTGCCCGAGAGACATCTTGTTGAAAAAGTCGGCGATAAACCTCATTGCCATCTTTGCCGTGTCACTCAAGAATCACCTCCGAGATCAGAGAGGACACTCTGCTCCGGACATTGCCCATCTCATGCCACACCTCGAGACCTTTTCCAAGTACAACGACTCTGTGCGACCACCGCCCAGGGTCGATACGGCCCTGGATCGAGAGGAACTGGAAGTGAGAAGCACATGGTTCCTTCATAGGGGACACCACGGGGGACAACCTCGACATAATACAAAGTCTTACTCCTTGCAAGATGACTGGTGCGAAGCAACGTTACAGGCAGGGGTCTTGCCTACGGAAATTACGTTTCATTTGGCGTCATATATGGAATACGTAAGAGCTCAGAATCCGGGACTCGCCAACTACCTGCCTCAAAACTTTAACCTCTACCTCAACTACATGAACGAGATTGTCTCCAACTGCGAGAGGATCCGTCGGACACCCATCCCCATCGCATACAACATTGTCATCTCTCAGATCCTGTGGATCTTCTGCCTCAGTCTGCCTTTCCAACTCTGCGGAGCACTCAGCTGGGCTTCGATACCGCTCTGCATGATAGTATCGGCCTTCTTGTTCTCACTGGCCGCCATAGGAACCGAGATCGAGGACCCTTTCGGCAAGGACGCAAACGACCTCGATCTAGAACGATATTGCAAAGCTATCAGAATTGAGCTAGACGTGCTGACCTCCATTCCTCCACCAAACGTGGAGAGCTGGGCACTGAAGAACCCTGCAAACAAGCCCCTGTGGGGCATCTCCGAGTCATCCTTCGAAGCTCTAGAGAAGATGGAGGCAAGCGCAGTCAGGGATCTGTTGGCGCGAAAGGCGAGTGGAGCCTCCGGAAGTCATCATCACATCGACCGCGCGGCGACCATCGGCGAGGTAGAACGGCTGGAAGAAAGCGAACTGACACAACGACGATCCACAGTCTCCGAGTCCACCAACACCAAATGCAACCGCGGTGCGCTTCTGGATGTTTGAAATCTGCGCCAATTCGCGAATTTCAGGAAATTCGAGCGCGTCGCGTCGAAGTCGCGTCGATGCGAACCCGGATTTTCGAAACTTCGTCTGTCGCCAAAGGACTTGGACTTGTTCTGCCGACGAGTCTGTCGCGGCAATCGCTTCGTTATCGGTAGTGGGAGATGGCCCGTACCAAGGTGTCGGGCGCCAGTTCCAGGACACTAGTCGACAAAGAAAACAGGCCGAGGCAATTGCAGCCAGCGCTACCATACGATTCAGATTGGCATTCCCCATCTCTGACAGCCACGCGCAAGCGACGGAGACTGACTCGGTCTTCGAGCATCTCAGATCATGATGTCAAAGCTGCACTGGATGCCGAGAGAAGTTTACATGAATTGCCGGACGAGTACAAGGTCAGACACCAAGTTCCGTCGACCGATGCGCCCTTCTGCGAGACGTCCGATCCGAGTTCATCAAGCGCTTCTGGTCATACCCGTGTAGGGAACCACCGGGAAAACTCCTGGCACTCCTTCACAGTCAACATCTGTGCTTGCTGTGACGATCATGCATCTTATACGACTCTCGTACCACTTTCAGCAGTGACGACGTTTGTGCAACTTGAGCGGTGCGTCTACGATCTCACCGTGAGGGATCCTTCTCTCGGTGTGTTTACAGATCTGAACGGAAACGACCTGTACCAATTTCGGCGAGAATTCGCAAACCATATGGCCTGTGGTCTGCCGGGCATCATCTGGCACGACAACTTTTATAGCGACGTGAGGCTTGGAGACAGAAGAGCCGCCCAGCTCTACATCAAGACGTGTCTCTCCCGACAGAAAATGGTATTCAATCATACTGTCGAGACAGATCCCGGTATCAAGGAAGTTCTCGCCCGTCCAAGCGGAAACATCTTGTTTCAGTCCGAACTGAAGAGAATCACACCCCCAGCTCACGAAATAGTCCTGTCTTCTTCTCCCTCACCGGTGCCGTGGACAGCAAAGACCACTTCGACCGGTCGCGTGACGGAATTACGAAGCTGCGATCAACACTCGAGCATCATTCGTCCACAGACACGAGGCCATCACAGCGAGAACGGCAGTAATGTATTTGAAGCGAATTCAGAGGATGAAGGCAGTGTTTACATTGGAACTCGCCAAATTCGAAAGTCTTTGGAAGAACTCGATCGCGAAAGACACGGCGTCTGAATTGAGACGAGTATTATAGTCTACCAAATTGTAATATGTACATATGTATATGAACCATTCATTATTTATCATTTTATCGTCCTTCAGCTTTTTGAAAATATCCAGAATCTACGCGATTTTGGAATTTGAATGGGTCTTCTTGGTTCAGGTACCCTCACTTGTCTTGCCATGATTCGAGCCTCAATCGCGGTCAATTGATACTGGACCATCTCGAGCCAAGAATCTAGAGCTCGGAGGATGGCTCTGAGTCGTCGAATGTAGGTTTGACAATCACGTAATTTGACGTCGACGCGTAGTCCCGACACTCGATTGACCAGCGTCCAAGGCCAAACCTCGTCACTCCTTGTCTGTGCCGTCGTCGTCGTCGTCGTCGTCGTGTCTAAACCGACACTTGGTTTCGAAGGTTTGGAGAATCGCAAGAATGATGCAAGTGAAGTCCTGGGACGTCGTCGGCTCTTGAATATGGGTTTTAAAGGACGAGAGCACGAGGTCAGTCTGAACTTGTATATCGAGACGAGCAGAGTCACGGTCGACACGATCGTCGTCGTCGCAGTGTGTCTTAACACGAATGGCACTAGAAACCCGTACATCCTTACTTGCCAAACCGTGCTCGAACAATACGAAAGGGACAGACCCTTGTTATATACTGATACATGACCAGCCACGTCTGGGTGCGCACCAGCCACCCATAAACACCATCACAAGGAATTTTGACGACTTCACAAGAACTCTTGACGACTTCAACAGACTGATCGGCTAGACAGGACGATGCATACACAAGTATTACCAGACGTGAGGATGTGTAAAAGAAGTATGAGAAGGACGGCCCCACAGAGAAGAGGGGACGGGTAGATATGGTGTTCGAGACCTTCAGGTACCCGCAGATAGCCCAGAAATCCAGTGTTACAGAACTACACATCCAGTTCTTGTACTTACTCACAGGGGTTGGGCTGTCGATGCCTTCTGTGTCGCAGACTGTGAATGGCAATGTCTTGGCATCTCTTCAGACCTCCCTGACTGGTGATAATGTCGATGAACTGCACTCGTTCCTGTCTCCTGATTCGCATCTCGACATCTCGGCGTTCTGGACCCGCGCGAACCAGGGCAACGATAGCGTCAGCGCTACGGCAGCCTGCAAGGCAATCTCGCAACTCATAGTCAAGGTTGATGGGGAGAAGGGATTCTCGAGTCCAGGGGCTGCCTTTATACGACGCGTGCTGGTCGAGCACTCCAAGTCTGTCTTCCGCAACCTCTCCTCTGCACGTCCCATGTACGTCAATCCCACCCTTCGCTTGCTGCTCACAATGTCCCAATTCGATGCCGGATCTCTCGCCAACGAGGTCTACGTCAGCATGGACTTTGGCACTTTCAAGGCGCTCCCCAAGCTGCTCATCAGAAGCGGACCTCAGACACAGAAGCCTCAGGAGGAGAAGGTCACGTTGGGCAAGCGGAAGCGAGAGGACGGGCATACAAAGGACGCTACTCGGGGCCTCTTCATCGCCCTTCTCTTCACATTCCTGAACCACTCCCAGTCGACCTCGAAGGCCGAGATCTTGCAACGAAGACCCATCGTCACGGAGCTCTTTAAACATCTGCCTTATGATTCTGAAACCTCAGTGCAGAAGACCCTCAAGGGTCTTGTCGCGATCTTGGATTCCCGTGATATTCCTCGACCTGTCAAGGTACAATTCTTCAACGAGTGGACACTGTCCCAATTATCGGCTCTTTATCGGCGCGAGGAAACTCTAGATGATGGCGAAACGACGCTACGCAGCCACGTCCAGTCGTTCTTCATGAAGGCGACCACCATTCCCGATCAAGGCATCTGTTTCGCCTCGACCGGTCTGGTGCCACCCGCAAACAAGAAGCTCTACAATCCAATTCTCGCCGCCTTCATCACAACGCTCCAGCCCATGACTGATGATCTACAGTATGATCTCTTACTGTCCATCTTGACCGCGACACCAGAACTGATCGCACATTGGCTGCATCATGCGACACTAGACCTAACTCCTCGGCTTGACGTTGATTGGATCAAAGCCATGGGTCTGATCGAGCGTATCTTGTCGATCCCACTTCCCTCTGCTACAATCTCTCAGCTACATCTCATTCCAGAATACGTCATCACTGAAAATATATGTCCAACATTGTTGGCGAAAATCTTGACTAAAGGGCTCCAGCATGAATCTGACCTTGTCAAACTGATGAGTGGCCGCACGCTACACCAGTCGTTGGACAAGGCAAGAACCTTGCTGAATGGCGAGGAGCAGTCTGCCCAAATACTCGATAATGTCCAGCGGCGTGTACCTCTCGTCGAGATTTTGACGCCACTAGCAAGTAAGAAAGTCGATCCAGAACTTGGCGAAGAGGTGCTCTTACTACGTGAGGAGATCATATCTGTAGTAGCAGCTTACCTGGATATATTCGATGATGTACCAAGCTTTGATTTCGTTGGGCTCTTCAACCTTATCATGACGGCAACTCCTAGAGATGGATCTAGCGGTGCAGAGAATTCCGATCTCGACAATCTCGGAACGTCCAGCCGCAAAGAAAAAACCCTAGTCATTGGCATGGCCGACAAGATTGACAATGTACAGTGGCTGTCCAAAAGAAAGGGATCAAATTCCATCTTTTCGATTATGATGCACCACATCCATAGCTCATTGCAGATTGATGACGATACAGCTGGACAATCTGTCAACGTTCTCGGTTCTATTATCAAGAACGATTCAATCATGTTCAGTACAGAGACACGTCTCCAGGCAGCTCCAGTACAGAAACTCGAGGCATTAGTCCGAGCCTTGCCAACTTCTCCAGACCCCACGATCGTATCCGAGGTTATCAGATTCATCGAGGAGAGTATGATTCGGTTCCAAGCATCACCATATAAATACTGGGATGCGCTAGTCGATATTAGTGTGCAAGACGGGCGCACAGAAGACGTAGATGTCAGCGCCATTTTGCTTACCTTCTCTGAACAGCTGAGCTTTGCCAAAGATAAAGAGTATATTCGAGTTTGGTTCAAACAAGTCGTCTCACTCTTGGTACATGTAGGCGAAGACAGAACGATTTGTGAGCATATCCTTGGTAGTGCAGTTCAGGACGCCGTGCTGGACACTGTTCCGTGTCTATGGAACGCTATCGAGATCGTACAGACAACCATGGAAGGCACTGAGTCTGACCATGCTTCTTGGCGAGCGCTTCGAGAGATGGTACCTCTGTTGGAAGGGTCAGCCAAGATGCAAGCGAAGAAGTATGCCATTGCCCAGTGGATGCTTCGAGAAAGCTTTGTTCAGAGTCATTGTCTGAACATACTCGAGACAGCAGTGGAGTGCTTTGACCGACAAGACTTTACACATTCCGAGGATTGTCAGTCGCTCCTTTTCAGAGCACTTCTCGCATCACCGGAATCAGCACACAACCAATTTCCAACACTCTCACCGATTCTATCGCCTGAGGTAGCTCTGACATTCCTAGAAAGACTGGTCGACCACGACACGCCTACATCACCCTTCGTTATTGCCTCACTGATAGATTGTGTTCAGGGTTCAGAAGTGATTCTGAAAGAGCGACTCCTGTCAAAGTTACATAATCGCTGCGATCTCCGGAGCACTGCAATGTTACGAGCGCTATCACGAGCCATGAGACGATCTGTCATCGAGAACTTCGACTTGGCAAATTTCATGTTCAAGGACGGGCTTCCGAATTCGCCGAATATTGCTACAGCTGCGGTTGCTGAATGTATAGCCACATATCTGTCTCAGTTTCCGACGGCACGGGTATCTGGTGCATTTATCAGGTGGTCAGAGACAGCATCATTCATTGATGCTTCAGTCGTGATCATACCGCTGCTCAACTCTCAAGCGCAAGAATCACATGAAGTTGCCAAGAGACTGTTGGATTCGCACACCATGAGCATCTTGACAGATTCTGATGATTTGATATCTACCACTAGTGCCTCCCGAAAGGATGTCTTGAGGTGCCTCGAGATTAAGATTGAAGCTGATCCGAACTTCCTGGAACGATTCAATGCTGAGGTCTTTGAGCGCTTGGAATCGGTAGATTGTACCGACCTGCTTCAGGTACAGCTTCTCACTGTCATCTCGCGCCATCACCTCGATGATACGCCAGAAGATTCAAAGGACTCTGTCAAGAAGTACCATCGAAAGATGATTTCTTCATTGACGAGACGCTTTGCCGAGGATCGGATCCAGGAATCTAAGATTCTATCGTCTGAAATTCTGGATTTTCTGGAATCGGCAGCAGTATATGTTAGGATGACGAGTTCGTTTTCTACGGATTGTGGACAGGCTTTACTCAATCCACTGGTCGAAGCGGCTCTGGAGAACCAGTCTCATCATCTGAATGTCACTTCTTTCATACTAGCCGTGGCTGAAACGAGTTCAATCGAAGCCTTCAATTATGCGAGGACAATTCAAAAGATTCTAGCCAATAAGCTGGCACTGAGTGACCAGGACATACGGTTTACATTGGTAAAATTACTGTCGTGCATGATTTCGCATGACCCAGCACAGTCTAATCTGAATGTTATGGACGAGATGCTCAAGCTATACAGAGGCACAGTGGATTCCACTGACGTCCTCATCTTTGAAATTCTCGGAACGATAGAGACCGCCGTCAATGTATCTCTTGGCACACGTATCAAGAGTTGGCGACTCGTGGAGACTGTAGAGGATGACAATGAGAGAAACTCAATCGACGCCGTCTTGTCGTCTGAAATTGCGCTCAATACAATACTCAATTACGTCGAGCACGATACGGCCGTCGACAACGACACTCCCACGCCAGTTACGTACGATTTACGATTCGCGCTGCCTCTTATCGCCGGCTACCTGAGATCAGATTCATCCATTGCCATGATGAAACAGTTGATTGAGCATCACGCACTCGGTCTAGTCTTTCTCGGCTTATCGTCACGTCACCTATCTCTCCGCCAATCATCCTCATATCTCTTGTCCAAATTCTTCAAAGTCATCTTGTCATCGACGATTCGCGAAAAGGCTCAATTGGAAACCCTGTTTGGCTTGGTCAGGGACTCGTTAACGACACAAGATTTGGAAAAGTCAGGGATCCCACGTATCCAAGCAGTTTTTTTGGCATTGACGTGCAACATCATGATGAATCCAGCACACTACCTCTACGAAAAAATCAACCGATTTTTACTCGCTAGACCACAACTAGATTTCACCGATATTCCACTCTTTTTAAACTTGTTTAACAGTCATGACAATTATGCCAAAGACGTCAACTGGTTATTGCGATTACTCGCTGCTGGAATAGTAGTCGTCGGCGACAAGCACGATCACGATGACGACGACGACGACGATAGTCATTTATTATATCGACGACGACACGTCTTGGAAATGTGTATGGGCCTCTACCGCTCACAATCAGCCACTGAGAAAGTGAAAGAAGGAATCAGAGGCATCTTACGGAAGGTGGCATTGAATAATAATATGAAACGATACTTTGAGCGCGTCGGAGGCTTGACGTGGTTACATATGGGATCTGAACAAGAATTAGTCGACATTCAACTCGCTTTTCATATATAACATATCAAATCCCGTTTCCAAACTGAGAAGACGCGCAAGACCCAATTCATACATACAGTACAAGTAAAGAAGCAACTTGTGCTGTTAAAAGTAGGAATGACAAAAATGGAGCAGCAGCGAATCGAACGCTGGACCTCGTGCATGCAAAGCAAGCGCTCTACCAACTGAGCCACAACCCCACGATGCTCGACAAAGTTTTGAATAATATATATTCAATCATTAAAAGGAAAAGATCGGCCAAAATACCAAATCTCTGATGTTCGAACCAATTGACAACACACAAGACATTTTGAGATCTCTCTAGCATTGATAGCAAAGTGAAATTAGTACACTGTAACGATAGTATTGATCTACAAAGCGAATTAGTATACTGTACCGAAACTAGTTTTAGCGTTCATTCTGGTTACTGATTCTTGCTATTTCTTTCGAAAGTCTGAAACTCTAGTATGACTCTGTCATTTACTAGACTAGCCGACACAAATGTATGGATAAACAGGAAAGTAGGATGAAAAAAGTGGAGCAGCAGCGAATTGAACGCTGGACCTCATGCACGCTAAGCAAGCGCTCTACCAACTGAGCCACAACCCCATATTGACGTCTAAATGTTTAGATAATACATCAACGTGGACTTCAATCGACAACATTTTGTGCTAGGTTGTAATGGACAAAAGTATTCCAAATTCTTATTCAATAGTGTTACAGTCAGATTTTCCATTAGATACAGACGGTTGAGGAATACGTGAATTACAGCTTAGAGTCGTATTGGAGCATTCTCTGAAGATGCAGGTCGTGTTCCTCCATCGTCAACAAGTCTATTGTTCTTTTATTGATTTCAACCTTGAGTTTCCCATAGACTTCCGACTTGGCGAATTGTGCGACTCGCGTTCCGAGTCGGATGGCGGCCTTGAGGACGTGGTCGGGAGGGACTACGGCGTCGACGAATCCTGCCTCTGCCTGCTCTGCACCACCAAATCTGTGACCTTCCAAGACACATTTCCGAAGCACTTGAGGACTGACTTTGGAGGAAACGGTACTCAACATGCCGGGGAGCAGTGGCGCGCCGAAATGGACTTCATTGAGACACAAAAACCCCCGTTCCTTGTTTCCTATCCTGTAATCGTGACACATGGCAAACATCAGTCCTCCAGCGAATGCGTGGCCGTTGACTGCGGCAATCATGGGCAATTTGAATTGCAAGACACGCCTCAGGAGGCAGTAGAAGGAATCTTGCCAGAAACCAGGAGTCGTCACTGCATGTTCCAGATCCAGACCGTTCGAGTAGAATTTCTGTACCGCGCCAGTCGTCACCACAGCTCTCACTTTGTCTGGACAAGTCTCGTACATGTGCTCGATATAATCCAGGGCGCGCAACATTGCTTGACAAAAGTCCGTGTTTAGCCGGTTGTCGTCGCCATTCGTCATCGTGATGACAAACACGGGCGAATCGTCGCTACGAGAGACGTTGCACATTGGTTTGCCATCCTTGCATGTAAATACCTTGGACATGTCGCGAGTCTTTTATAAAAAAGATTTGCGCAAGCTCAAAAAACACCAAAGAGACGAGAGACGCACGGTCAAATGCGGGATTGTGGAGAGAGAGAGAGAGATTCTCAATCGAGCGGAACAGCCGAGGCTGATCTTACCCCAGGTTAATCACATGCATTCAATGATTTGAACCAATCGTTCGCAACAGCAAGGATACGCAGTCACTTCTATGCGAGAAATATCTTTGCTTCCGGCATAATCTACATGACGGTTCTAGAAGAGATTGGTTCCACCGGGCCGAGTCAGTAAAATTAAATCACATGTTCCACGAGGATTATCGAGGACGGGAATGTCAGAGGGTCTAGACTCTGTATTTGTGGATTTCGCAGGTAGTAGTGGTATGGAAGATCTTACATAAATAGACTTAAGGATTAATTCAAACAATTCGGCAAACTCTTGAGATCCTAGCTTCACCGAGACGTGGCTGCCGCCTTGTTTGCTTCGCCACGAACCAAATGACTTGCCATGTATTCCTATCAAAAAAGAGTCACCAACGTGCAGGGGCTGGAGATACAAGCGAGAAGAATTTGAGAGAAGACAAAAGTATGTTCCATTAGAATACGTAATATCGTTGACCACTTGTACGAAAGAAAGAATGCCGTAGTGGAGAACAAGTGAGCGAGCGATAAGACGGAGGCCGGTGCCTTGACCGGCGCCGAGATCTCGGGGCATTCGGGACTCCGAGGAAGGGAATTGAGCAGATGCGAGCATCGCGATTGGCCAGCAGGCAGGTCGCGGAGGGTCAATGATCAGTCGTGTTCTTTCTTGCCCACCCGGAGCACACCGAGAATGGAGACGACTTCGTAATCTTGCAAGCGCGGACGCAAACTTGTTACGCTTTACATGTACCTGCATGTGGCTAGACCTTGAAAGCGGCCGGCGGGGGTTCCCCCCCCCCCTGCTTGGGCGAAATGTAGGCGCTGGATCGTAAGCTCCCCCGCCGGTAAAGGGACCAGCCAGGGGAAGCCTTCTGCGAAATGTAAGTCCGGCAGGTCTATCTTCCCGGGGCCCCGGACAGCGGGACTGCGGGGAATGGCCCCTCGATACATTCAGGATTTTTATTGGCCATAGCCCGGGGGGGTTAAGAATTCTTTCTTTATCAAGGTCCTTCCCATCCTCAAACTTTTTTCGACCTCATCTCCATAACCCACACTCGAGCTCTCCTTCAGATCAGTATGGCTCCTACTACTAACTGGCGACCAGGCAAGCGTGTTGCCATCATGGGCGGTGGCCCCGGTGCAGTTTCTACTGCATTGGCTTTTATCAACAGGGGTTTCGACGTCCGTGTGTACGAGCGTCAGACCGAGTGTAAGGCTATCGGTGGTGCCGTCCTCCTCTGTATTCCCGTCCTCGCCATCCTGCGGTCGTATGGCATGGACCTCGCCACGGTCGGCGACTACACTGTCACCTACTTCAAAAATGCACATGGTGACAGCCGTGTCAAATTGCCGTTCAACGAGGAGGTCAACAAGAGGATGAACATCAAGGGATGGCACTACGGCGTCCTCAGGTCTTCTGTCTTCAAGAAGATGCTCGAACTCCTGCCGGAGGGATGTGTCTACACCAGCCACGAGTTCAAGGAGTACACCGAGGTCAACGACGAGGTCAGGATCGAATTTGCCAACGGAAACATTGTCACGAGTGATATCATCATCGGCGCCGACGGTGTTCGTTCCAACGTCTCCAGACAGGCCTTCGGCGACCCCAAGCTCTTCCACACCGGAATCCGGCTCTGGCTCGCCTGGTGCGACCACATCCCGGACATTCCTCCCAACTACGGTTACGTCTCCCACGACTGGCAGTACCAGGCCAGTTTCTTCCCTATGGTCCACGAGGGCAAGCCCGGTTTCGAGTGGTGGGTCGTAGAGCCCTCATGGGACGACAAACCGGTCCCGACCGACGTCAAGGGCCACCTCACGAATATTCTCAAGGACTGGGCCCAGCCCATGCCTCGTTTCCTCGACGCCACAAATTTCGACACCCAAGTCTACAGATGGGAAATCTACAACCGTCCCAGCATGAAGAAATGGTCCAAGGGCAGAGTCGTCTGTGTCGGTGACGCAGTCCACCCGGTCTCGCCATACGCCGCTTACGGTATGGGTATGGCAGTCGAGGACGGATACTACCTCGCCAAGATGCTCGACGGCGTCGATCTCCGAGACAAGAATGCAGTCACTGCAGGATTCGAATTATACGAGAACCAGCGCGTTGCTTACGTCAACCACAACATGGTCTTTGCTCGAATGCTCGGCCGCATGTTCCACAGTCTCCCGTACCCACTCGCCCGTCTGAGAGACTTGATCTTTGATTACACCCCATTCCTACAAAGGTTCCTCGAGAAGGGTTATCTGGAGAAAGCAGAGGTCGAGACAATGAATCTCAAGGAACTGCATGTAGCGTAACGTTCTGGCTTTATACATTCTCATTGGCATCTCTCATTTTCGTGTACAGTAATAGAAAGTAAATTAGTCGTAGCAAAACAGGATCTTCTGAAAATCAAATCATCCTTCGAGTTCCAGGGTCGACCTTAATCTTGTAGTTGATATACTTTCCTTTTGGCAACGTACGCTACAGGACTTGTTGACCGAAGTCGACTGTGGTTCAGGAGGGTTGGCCATCTTGTAATCCAAAGTCACTTTTTCAAATAGTATCGTTAGGACAAGGGGGAAAAAGAAATTGCCTCGACTGCTGCTCTCAACCAGTACTCGAGTATGTATGAGCACGATGTGTAGATTCAAGATGCTTGTGTTCGGGTGCTAGATCCTCCACCGGGGGTAAAGAGCGGGCTACCGCCACTAGCTGCTCGCTCCTATACTAAGCTTGAGAAGGGGCCGGGGGGAAAGAAGGAAGAGGGGCCGGATCTCACAGGCGGATCTGCTGTGCTCCCACTTGCCGGCGTCCGGGCTGCGGTGAAATACTAACGAGCCTGCCTCTCGCTGTGGCTGCTGCAGCTGGATACAAAATGGACGTTACAGGACGTGCCTGCATGAGATTGACTTTACTCAGCAGTTTGTCGCCAAGAAGCTCGAATCTATCTGGCACAAACCGTTGACACACACACACACACACTTCAGCCGCACATCTCGTATCCTTGGGTAGAGAGCGCGACGAACTTGCCACCAAGAGATATGTGCTCTGAGTCCACACCGAAAAAGCACTGATTCCCATTTTTCGAATTTGAGATATGCGAACTTCCTCTTGGGTGATCAAATCGTTTTGAAGATGCCGGAAGCCTTTGGTTACAATACATTCGAATTCTATATTCACTATACTCATCATATGGTACATGCGCTGTAGCTGCCATGTCAGGAGCCAGGTGCATTCTGATAGCTATGGGCCTAGGGGCATCGGGTGTCCATCATTTCTTTTTGAGATCAGAAGGCATCAGACAGCAAGCATATTCATGCCTTGTCAACCGCGCGAATTTCCTCGGACGAAAGTCACTGCCAATACTCAGTCCATGAAGCTCTAGCGGAAAGAGCGAAATTCCTTCTAAAAGTCACCCAGCCTTGGACATCGTGCAATTGACGCGGGAAAATCCAACGGAGGATTCGTCGATCGCAAAGATCACGTCCAGACGGTTGCGAACGCCATCAAAATATCAATGGCAAACTGCTCCGCCCGTGCTGAACAGTTACGAAGGACTTCCGAGCGATAGTGCACGGTGCGGACTCGTGTCACGAAACTCTCAACTGATTCTCAAGAAGTCGTCGCGTACAATTCTTTAAGATGCTGCAGGATCTGGCTATAAGTCCGGCTGATGGGGCAGACAAACATTTTTTCTAGGAGATCGAGGCCCATAGTGAGGGCGCAAGCGGAATTCCTGATGTCTAAGGGTCCGACTCCCTCAAGCACCACGTACGTGAGGTCTGAGTCCTCCTTGAGCAAAGTCTGCTGAGGACACGAATGGGTACTGATGATTACGTGCGTCGATCGCCTATCCGATGGTGAACTTATCTCAGTATAGCACGCATAGGCCCACAAAGTGAGCGCGCAATTGAATGCGGCCACAGGCTCGTCTGCAGAATGAGTCGGGAAGTTCGATAGATGGTAATAGACAAATCCAGCGTACAAGACACTTTGCCGAGCATTCCTTGAGGTAGCCCACGCGCGCAGATTCATGTCAATATCAGCGTTTCGACCGTACGGTTGATGTCGGCCCGCCATGACATGTAAATACATGATGGGCGCCGTGAGTTCCAGCTGATGGACATAGTACAGAAGCTGGCACGAATCAGATAAAGCATCTCTCTTCCCATTCTCATCGGACCGGACTATTTCGAGAGCACGGGACAGCGTGACGGGAGTTTCTATCATCTGTGCAGCTCTTGTTGAATAGGGGATCGGACTGCCGACATCGCACATGCGCAGTGCTTGGAGTATTATTAATCGCGACATCTCATCCACGATGATCTCATTGCCTGTTCTTGCACGATCTATCATGTCCCGGATCATCGGTCTCTCTGGATATTGAAACTTGAGATACAAATGAGCTTGCCAGGCCTTGGCGGTGCGTGCATTCCAGTACTTCTGGTCACACGGCAAGGAGCACTGCAAGTCATCTAATGTCATATATGGTATGCAGTGGAATTGAATTGCGAATTTAGCATCAGCAAGCCAAATGGCCAGGCCGAGCCGCTTGCGAGCTTCGCGTTCTCTCCAGATGGCCCAGGACGTTTCCAAATCTGGTGGATTCTGGTTCATCGTGCCATGCGGTTCCATCAAGAAATGGGCCCGACGGCAGTGGACGACTAGCAGGCTTCGGTGAGATTCACATATCTCGAGAGTGCGCTTGTTGCCAAGTGAGCATGTCACTTGCTGCCACAGTAACAGAGCCTGATTCCATTCGACAGTCCGGACCAGACCATTGTCGATCTCGACCGCCACTCGCGAGACCTCCCGCAGCAGCTCCTGGAGGACCAAGGCGATCTCGTGATTTTTATGATATGCACCCGTGGCAACGATCGCTAGCAACAGAACGTTAGAGACTTGTGCAGGGTCGAAAGTGGCTTTGTGCAGGATTGGAAACACAGGGTATGCCTTCTCGAAATAGATCTGCATCAGTACGTTAAGGACATCGGCTCCAGGAAATAGCGTAAGATCGATGGGGATTATCATCTTGCTGGCAATAGCTTCCATCTCGCTACGAAAAGCTCGGAAGCGATTATCCGTAATTGGTGGTACTTGAGCCGTATTGCCCAAAAGCTTCTCCTCAACGGACAGATTCAAGGCCGGCAGCTTGACCAGAGTGTTTTCGGGTACTTTAAGATCATGTAACCAGGCGCCCTGGCCGACCACTGCACCCTCGTGTGTGGTTGCCGCCGGACTTGCGACCCTGGAAGGAACTCGAGAGACCATACGAGATGGGAATTGAGACGGGAATTGTGACGGGAATTGAGCCGGTAATTCCCACTCCAAAAAATCGAGCAGAGTCGCAGACCAGTCTATTGCTACATCTTCATGATTCAAATTTGATTCAAGAGGCATAAAGTCAACGGGTCCGTTTGTCGATTCGAGGAGCTTGAAATCGACTGTTCCAGTATCCATGGAATCTGAGGGAGCAGTACCGAACTCGCTCGTGGTCAAGATGTCGAGAGGATTGCGAGAGTCCATATCCAGATCATGGTGGCGTAAGGACTGCTGAGAATCAAGCAGAGTGTCGCCCGTGACGCCATCGTGAGACAGATCCCCCGCCAAGGACTCTGACTTGCCGACAGTGTCGACGGAGGTTGAGGAAACCATGG
This sequence comes from Taphrina betulina, assembly GCA_008802775.1. NCBI lineage: Eukaryota > Fungi > Ascomycota > Taphrinomycetes > Taphrinales > Taphrinaceae > Taphrina > Taphrina betulina. The sequence goes on along the minus strand of VWSI01000057.1, from coordinate 11,309 downwards.
ACGGTGGTCTATTCGAGCTCGACTTCGGGATTCGGGTACATTGAGCATTTCGCTTGACACAGCTCGCACATGGCATCTCGCCATCACAGCGAACCTGAATTGAAAGTCAGACTTAAGACCGTGTTCGCAAATCGAATCAGACCATACCTTCTTGGAAGCACACTGGCTACAGGCTCGGCGCGAGCGCGAAGGCCCGATCCGAGCTTTCTTACGAACGCTCTCGGGGGAAGGACCCGTGTGCAGCGCGGCGTGCCTCATCATGACATCCCTGCGACTGAATAGCTTGTCGCAAACCTGACATTGGTGGATAGGATCGAGTGCCTCGTGAGTCTCCATATGCCTCGCGAGATGGTCACGCCTCTTGTAGAACTTCAGACATATGTCACACCTGAACTGTTCCTGACCTTGATTTGCGTCCTGCATCCAGTCACATAATGGTCCCGAAGGAGAATACACCAGTGTAGGAATAGTAAGAATAGCGATTCAGGAGGCGACAGACAATGTAGGCAAGACAGGCTAGCCTCCCAGACCGTGTGGTGAGCCAGAAAGAAGGGTAGCCCCCGTGATTTTCGCTGAGTAACAGAGACGGGACGGAGCCGGGGACATTCATTGGTTCAGAGCATTCTGCTCTTCCTCGCACGCTGATTCGTGGCTCACGTGCCTGCCGTGGTAATCCAACGGAGCAGCATGACGAGATATCCAAGCTGCCTTGCAATTGTTTCTTCTCAGCAGGTCACTCGTCCTCGTCATTCACGGTGCGTCTGGACAGGAGATCAATGCACGCAAGGATAGCACGGTTCACGGAAGTCTGAAGATAGTTCGGTGGCATAAGGATGAGGCAAAAGTAGTTTATAAATCGACCGTGTGTACATGGCTCTCTGTTCGCCATCATCATGATCAGATATCCGTCATAAGGCGTCCCTCAGCTAGTCACGCGCAGTGGGAGAAGGAGCTTGCCCATACGTAGGGAACAGGCGCATGCGATCGATGAAATCTTGATTTTGCCTGTGTGGCAGGCTTGCTTAGTGGATGTAGCACGGCTCCAACGTCTTGCCGTTGATGACTGGCTTGTGGGCATCGAGGAGGACAAAGGTCATCCTGGCCCAGTCCGACGATCTGTTGTGCCAGGCGTGTATCGTGCCCCTCTGTACGACGACGTCGCCCGATTTCAACTCGATCTCCTTGGCGTCGTCCAGGACCATCACCATGGTACCGGCGACCATGATACCGTAGTCCAGAGATTGGGTTCGGTGGTTGGGAGAGACGGACCCTGGGGCAAAGTCCACGGTCCTGCAGACGGAACCGTTCTCAGCCGCGAGTGCCTCTTCCTTTTCGACCGCAGGCACTTCCTTCAGGTCGGTCGGGAAAGAATTTGTCTTCCAATTGAAATGGAAGTCGACGATACCGTCCACAGGCCTGGTCATCTACGACGTTACAGCGATCCCCACAGCACCACGTAACGCGGGAAACCACGTACCCTGGGGAAGATCTCAAAGACAGACTTGCCAGACTCATCGTGGTCGGTGACGACCCTCCGTGGTGCAGGCAGATCGTTAGGTTTCGTAGACATTGATCGAAATACAGGTCCTGTGCTGAGTACGCGCCGTCCCAGTGCAGAAATGGTACGGAACATAAGTTCACTTCGGGGTCCCGCTCAGGACCCCGGCCGACAAAGTCCGGAGATGGCTGCCGAGAGTGGCGCCGCGCGGCTGAGATCTCTCCCCCCAAAAAAACTCCCCCACAACCTCCGCCCCCGCCGGAATTGAGCGTTTCGGGCGGATCGAAGTGGAATGGAGCCGATTGCACGGCTTCTGTGCAAATCCGGAGCGATCTTCTCCATTTACCCCCCCGGTCTCTCGCGTTATAGGCAGTTCTCTCGTTCATCCCACACCGTCCCTGCCAAACAGAACAGTTGATCATGGCACCGACAGACGTGGAAACTATTGAGGAGACTGAACATTATACCGCTCGAATCAATGTCTCGATTCCTCTCAAGGCAGGCAATGTCGTGAGGGCTAACGTCTATATTCCCAAGCTCAAGGGTCCCTTCCCCGTGCTCGCGACCTATGGACCCTACGGCAAGGACATTAAGTACGCAGACTTCTTTCCCAAGGTGTATGTCGACCTGCCTGAGGAGCAGAGGGGACCGCATTGTGCCTGGGAGGTGCCGAATCCGAGCTACTGGTGTCAGAAGGGTTACGCCATCGTTCGAGCTGACGAGCGGGGTTGTGGACAGTCGCCAGGTCTGCTGGACACCATGAGCAAGGGGACGAGTGAGTGTTTCTTCGATATCATCGAGTGGGCTGCCGAGCAGGACTGGTCGTCCGGGAAAGTCGGCCTCTTGGGAATCTCGTACTTTGCTGGGTCTCAGTGGAGGGTTGCGGCACGCCGACCTAAGGGTCTCACCTGTATCATTCCCTGGGAGGGCATGTCCGACTACTACCGAGATAGAGTCAGACACGGTGGAATCCTCTCCAACGCGTTCATCAAGTTCTGGTGGGAACGTCAGGTCGTGTCTAACCAGTATGGACTTCCCGGACGTGCGGCACGCAAATGGGGTCAGGACACCCTTGAGGGGGACCTGTCCGACGAGGAGCGACTCAAGAACAGACAGGACCAGACTATCGACACCCTTGCCAACAAGTACCGGGACGAGGAGTACTACGCTTCGAAGGAGTTCAAACTCTCGGACATCGAGGTCCCACTGCTCTCCGTGGCCAACTGGGGAGGTATTCTTCTTCATCTGCGAGGTAACGTCATGGGTTATCTGGAAGCTGGCTCCAAGAACAAGTGGATCAAATTCATCACTGGACGTCACGATTTGCCATTCTACCTTCCGGACGGCGTGAAGCTTCAGGAATCGTTCCTCGATGCATTCTTGAAGGACGACGACAAGGACGGATGGAAGTCTGGAAAACAGGCTCCAGTCTCACTCACTCTGAGACAAGGCGACAAGGGCTTCAATGACTGGAAGCGAGAGCTCGACTTCCCAAGCAGAGACGAACAGGAATGGCCCATTGCCCGCACGGAGTACCAGAAATGGCATCTACACAAGGATCTGTCTCTGACCCGCGAAGCAAGCTCCGAGGCCGGACAGGTCTCCTACTCGGCTCCCGATCTGAGCAAGAAGGTAGACATACAGTCGAAAGAGGCTGACGTACAAGTCATCGACGGCCAAGTATCGTTCACGACTCCTGCTTTCACAGAGACGACCGAATTCACGGGCCACCCGACCGCTCGTCTCTCAGTCTCCTGTTCCTCGAAAGATGGCAAGACTCCGTCTGACATTGATCTTTTCGTCACCCTGAGATATATCTCTCCTGAAGGTAAAGAAGTCTACTACACAGGAACCGCAGGTGACAATGTACCCCTGACAAAGGGCTGGCTTCGATGTTCACTACGAAAACTCGACCCGGAGACACCGTATGAGCCACAGGTACCACACATGCCAAGACGTCGCTACTTTGCCAGCGACGTCGAGGAGGTCAGAGCCGAGGAGATCTACACGGTGGACGTCGAGATCTGGCCTACCAACGTTGTCGTGGAGAAGGGAGGAAAATTGATCTTTGAGGTTGCTTCAGGCGACACTCAGGGCGCGGGAATCTTTATGCACAATGACAAGAAGGACAGGAGTGAGGATATCTTTGGTGGAGAGAATCACATCAACTTTAAGCCTGATTTGGAGAATTGGGTCATTCTTCCATACGTTCCTACAAAATAAATAGTAGAGTAGCGTGGGTGGTTGAATGAATCTTGTCTGATGTAATCTCATTGGGTACCTTACATTTGAAAAGCTTTTCTCTGCGTAGCTCAATCCATAAAAACTCAAGACTCGAAATTTTGAACAAACCAAGAACAAGGAAAAAGAAGAAAAAGTGATAAAATAAAACCACTCTGTTGCAAATTATAACAATGATTGATCACTCGAATGTAGTTTTGGTCGGAAAAGATTATATATTCATTTCGGAAGGACAAAGAAAAAGAGGCCGTTGAGGGTAAAGAAAAGAAAAAAGAGTACAATGGATGTTTGAGAATAACAACTAAAATCTTTCACTTACTTATTGGTGAGAGATTGAATCCAGGCAGCAGGAACTTGTCGATACTTGTACGCCAATTTACCGAGTCTATGCACGCTGAAACCAGTTCCGGCCAAGGTCATCAATAGACCTGAACCGAAGAAGAGAATAATTCCTTGTAAGAAAAAGTCGAGACGTTTGCCTGCTCCCTGTTTCGGCAGCCTGAGGAGACTCAAGGAGATTGCCTTTTGTAACGCGGATATCTGCAGTGGTTTCTCAGTCTTGACAGGTGCTTGCACCACGGAAGTATCGGTCGAGAACAAGACGGCCTTGTATCTGTGATCAGGATCGACGACGGACCCTCGAGGGATGGAACCAATCAGTAGATGGGTCGGGATGTGGTTGACATAGTAGGATGCTGCATTGGTGTGCTGAGCCACGTATTTCGCGTGTGCTGTACCTCCAAAGAGAAAGACGGCACCGGCATGTGACGCGTGCGTTTTTGCGTTGACGACATCAATGGCATTGTCGATACTGCTGACAGAAGTGAACTTCAACGCCTCGGACTTTTGCCCCTTTTGCGCGAGCTTGGTGTCCAAAGTCTGTTTGAAATTGGTCAAGATTGAGCTGTGGACGAGCAGTTCAGACGGACGCTGGGTACTCTTGGCGGAAGAAACCTCAAGTGCTTCGGAGATGGCCTCTGCAGCCACAGAAAGGTCCGCCGTGTGGTCGACAACAACGGCGGCCGGAGCCTGAAAACAGCCGCTGCTTTCCCTTGTTGACCCCTGAGTCGGATCTGAGACCCCGATCGAGAATGTATAATCAAAGTCCTCTTTGCCATCCAGCTCACCATCGCTTAATGCATACGAGTCGGAGTCGAGCCGGGACATACAGTCGGCAATCAACTCTGTCGCCGAGGACTCGACGTCCTGCAAGTCTACCAAACAACAATTGCCGGCAGCTATGATGGCGCTCAGGGCGGAGATTGTATCGAAGAAGACATTTCCACAATCCTTGACGGCCAATCTGACGAGCCCGTACGGTTTCCTGCCCTGTCCGGAAGTGCCCTTCTTTATCTTCTTCTCCTCTTCGATGCTCTTCTTAAAGTCCAGATCCTGAAAGTCCTTCTTGACATTGCTCAAGACGAGATAGACCTCCAGCGCGGCGGACTTCTGCGATATATTCGAGGTGCTCTGCAACGATTTAATCAATCGCTGTGCCTGTGCCTTAATCCCGTCGTGAAGGGCGAAGAGCTGCTTCTGGCGGTACAGGACATTACGTGCCCTGCCATCCACTCTAGAGTGATCAAGATCCAGATAGACAGAAGAGCCAGACATGTTCCAGAGAATGCCCAGGTGGTTAGAGGGGAATCGGGACCCACGGCCGGGAGGTTTAACACTCACTTCTCATCTGTCCACTCCGCCGCTCTTCCTCACGCTTCCCCGCCCCCACCGGACCTGGTATTGGCTGACTGGTGGCGCTTCCCCGGCGCAGCTTCGGAGGAAGTTGTTCTGCCGCCCGCTTGCTTGCTTGCTTGCTTGCTTACTCTTGTCTGTAGCTGCGGTCGTACCCTCTCTAGCATCGTCGTAGATCGTGTAATTTACGCTAGACATGTCCGTCTTCACGCAGACCACATCGGACAACCCTCAGAACCGCCTCGAGGTTCTGCAGAATTACAACATCCACTCGACCACGGCTGAGAAGCAGCAGGAGGTGCAGCAGAATCCGACCACGACCACGAAGGCGGCTCAGGAGAACGAAAAGCTGGAGGCTCAGAGAATCGCGCAGTTGGAGAACCCACAGGATTGGCCAAGTGAGTTTGCCAGGACGCCCAAGTTCCGACCTGTCAACAAGCACATCGACACCTCCACGCGCGAGGCAGGATGCGGTACCTTCGAGTGGTACTTCATCAACGGCCTGATATCCGGAGTCGACATCGTCGGCCACATCTCCCAGGCCTGGAGACGCACGATCGGCAAGACCATGCCTGAAGTGTTCCACTACGAAATTGGCGGAGAGTGGTAGACTCTCTTTAGATGGGCCAGTGTGGGCACATTTTCTTCTTTTATCCTAGAGGACTCAAACGGTGTCATGTAATATAGCAAGCGAATGTTGTTTCCTACTTGCCTCCTCTCACCACACTGTGACTCTCGTTATAATTATCGCGCGATGCGTGACTGATCATGGAGCGCAAAGCAAGTTTTGACCTCGTGCACGATCACAGAGGCACTTGGGCGAGACCGAGATCTGAGTTCTCTCTTGGACTGAGATCTACTCACCGTTTGACCCTGTATGGTTCAAAATCATAATGAAGATAGTGTGTGTCAAGTCTCAGCAGCAGGGACAGCATCCTTCGTTCTTGCGAGATGCGCCTAGACAAAGTAGGAGGAAGCAATCGACTCAAGCAAGAACATGTAAGGTGACAGACGACTGTGAGCTAATGGTACAGGATATAATACAGCTTAAGCCTTGACTGGAATCTGGATATTGTTTCTCTTTGCCCAGTCTTCAGCTCCCCTGTAGCCGAAGAGGTAAGGCACAAATTCAGACACATTCAGAGGCTTGCTCACAGCGTTGTTGTCACCCACGGCGTGTTTACCAATCGCCTTCTCGTTCGAGTAGAACTGTACCTTCTCCGCCCTTTCCTTACGAATCTTCTCATAGAGCTGGAGAGCCTCGTTCACACCCGATCGATCGACGTTCTTGAACACGAAAGCGAGAGCCTCGACATCCTCGATGGCCTGACCACCGCCCTGACCTTGATGCGGCAGCATGGCGTGGCAAGCATCACCTATCAGACAAGTGTTGCCATTGACCCAGGTGTCCAGTGTCGGCAGAACTGTCAATTGCCACAGACCACACGAATCAGCCATGTCCAGGAGACGCAGTACGGCGGGATGGAAGTCTTTGAACGACTCTTTCAGGTGCTCTAGACTTCCTTGGTTTGCCCAAATCTTCTCCTCCTTCGTCGTGCTGTCTTCGTGGAGGCACGAGTCCGGAATAGGAGCCACCATGTTCAGTAAGGTCATATCCCGGCATGGATAGACCACGATTCTACGGTCTCCTGCCAGCCATGTGGTCAACTGCCCAGGTTCTGTGACGGTATCTTCGAGCTCTGGGTCTGCCCTGACCTTCTCCGCGTCGATCAAGAGTCGATATGCAGAGTGGCCTGAAACTGCATGCTTGACCTCCTTGCCAAGCACGGCGGTCCGCGTCTGCGAGTGGATACCATCAGCCTATAACCAGAGTCAGTATCGAAAAGACGAGCCAGAGCAGGATAGCATACACCAATAACGCAGTCACCTTCCACGACCGTACCATCTTTCAAGGTGACCTTGGCTCCTGTGCAATCGATCGAATCGATCTGTACACCCAGCCTGAGCTCTGCTCCAGCTGCGATGGCAAGCCTTTTTAGCTCATTGTGTAGATCAACCCGGTGGTTGAGCAGCCAAGGAGCACCGAAAGCAGTTTCAATGTCGAACTCTTGTTTTATCAGGACCTCGTTGTTGGAACTCTTCTCGCAGTATCCAGTGTTTTTGACAGAGCGAACTCGCTTAGGATCCATTCCCCAAGACATAGCTATGCCAGCGGCATTGGCACCGAGATGGATAGCAGCACCGATCTCGGCCTTCATGTTGCTCTTCTCGAGGATAATGACCTTGTGGCCGTCTTGGGCAAGTGCTGTAGCTGCTCCTAGGCCAGCAATTCCTGCGCCGATAACAACGATCTGCATTTTGATACTACTCGGAAGGGACAAGTTTTGTTCTCAGATTAACACAAACGCTGCGTGAATAGAAAAGGATGGATGGGAGAAAGGGTCTTAATTGGGGAAAACTGTGGCAGCTTCCCCCACAAACAAAATCCGGGGAATGCGGGTTCCGGCAGCCGAAATGAAGTTGAGTCTCCGCAAATTTCCCGAATTTTCCCCCATATCCGGGTGGCTTACCTAGTCCCGGGCGCGTAAGCAACGCACCATGATAGACTAAGTGTGGTGGGAGTATGGGACGCTCCTCTTACGATGTGTGGCAACTGATCAACTCGGAGTGCTTCGACCATGTGACTTGAGTCGATTAATCTATGTCTGCGGATCTTATAAAAGTCTGAAGGTATCCGCGCACAATAGCATAAGAATTGCCCGAGCTCTGCTCATACTTGATGCTCTATCATCCGACTCTTTTGGCGACCGAACAATCACTAGCACCCTTTACGTCCGCGATGAAAGACTCGCGGACAGACAGCACGGGTAGGGCTGCCAGTGTATTTGCTATCGAGTGTAATGTGGGCAATTGCTGGAAGGTAGACTTGGTTACGGTCAGCTTTGCATCGGCGCTTTTCCTGTACGACAGGACTGGCGGTGAGCCCGGTGCTGGGGGCACCCTGCCAGAGTACTCTGCATCCGCTTGACCAGGTTGACCCACGGCGGGCATGTATCTGTGGAAAAGGAATCCGTGGGTTAACGGCGTGGACCACTCTCTTTGCGCGAGCAGATCGGCCTCTGCTTCGCTGTTGGACTTGAAGTCCAGCTTGAGGAATTCGTGTCCGTCCCAGGACAGCGTGTACGTATCCTCGTGCCTCTCAATATCGGCGAATACCTTAGGGAACCCGAGTTCTTCGCGCCCGGTCACGATCGGGTCGCACATGTTCTCGAAGAGGACGGCAAGAAAAGACGCGGTGATGTCATGTTTCTCGTTGTGCACATCGCTGATGTACACTCCCATGGTGTTGTAACCACGTCCTGCCAACCTTCTTGTCGTCAGAACGACTCAGCTGAAAGGCGTCGCAAGCGGGAAATTACCAAGGCAAGTTCCGTAGATTCATGATCTCGAAGATGATTGTGGGCTCCTTTTCCGGGTCCAAGGTGTAACCCTCAGGCAAACAATCCTGCAGAGCTTTTCTGTCTGTCTTGATAGTGATGCGAGCGAGGTGCATGTTGGCCTCTTTCCATGCATCCCCAAAACTGCTGTCGGTCTCTAGACTATATCTGGGCCCAGGAGCAGCGCCGAACCCAATTGGCTGTCGAAAGTATGCCATTCTCCTCAGTCTGTATTCTTCTCGGGTAACAATACTACGAAAATTTCAGTCCGTTGTGTCCGTCCAGGATATAGAGGTCTGACAAGCGATCCAAGAATATGAAGTGGAGCGGACGGACCGAACATTTTCCGCGAGATTCTCCAGCTCCGAGCTCGACACGGATTGTGGCTTCGGTCGTGGCGGCTGCGACAAATTCCCATTTGTCGATCCGGCGGGGGAGGTGTCTCGACCTTTCCCCGGAGAACAATTGTCATGCTCACGCCGCCACTCTGCTCTAACACTTAGCTAGCACCTCCGCAGGTCAGGAATAAGACGACTCTTTCCTACCTCAGATCATCTTCCTTTCGCTCTATTTTCCTTGGGAAGGATTTCGAATCGCAATGGTCAACGCCCCTGAACCAAAGTCGACCCCAGTCCTTTTCTTTTCTCACGGGTCCACCATGATGTTGGGCGAGGAGTCCACCTCAGCTGACTTCTGGTACAAGTGCGGCCGTGACGCGGAGAACCACGGGTTCAAGAATATAGTCCTCATGGGTGCCCACTGGGAGTGTCTCAACGACGAGATCCAGGTGGCGTACAAGGTCAACCCCGACCTGAGTCCCGTAGCGTACGTCGCCGCGGAGAAGTATATCAACTACAAGATCAATGTCGACTTGGAACTCTCGGACCGATGTATCTCAATGCTGGACAAGGCCAAGTTCAAGGTGTCTGCCAACAAGCAGATGGACTGGATTCATGGTGAGTGGTTCAATCATGGGCGGTCCCGCTTCAGCTGCTGACTTTGGACTAGATACGTACCTGATCCTGATTCGCATGTTCCCGAACGGGTGTCCGCCGGTGACGATGGTGTCGATGAACGCCCGATTCGACCCTCACTACCACATGAAGGTCGGAGCTACCCTGGCTCCACTGCGAGACGAGGGCACTCTGATCATTGGCACTGGCGGGGCCGTGCACAACCTGTACCGCAACCACTGGGACCAGATGTTGTTCTACCGAGACAACTTTGCACAACCGGCCCCACCTGAGGCACGACTGCTGGAGTTTAGACAGTGCTTCGAGGACGCCATGACGAAGAACAGTGGGCCCGACCTCGCTCGTGCCGTAACACGACTGATGAAGCACCCGTACTACCGGGACGCTCACGCGACGGATGATCACTTCATGCCTGCGTGTTTCGCTGCCGGTGCAGCGAGCCGACCGCAAGATAAGGGAAGTAAGAACATCATGGGAGCCGAGACTTGGGAGTTGGTGAATATGTGTAACTCTCAATTCCGTCTCGGTGCTTGGGCTAAAGCATGAGATCTTGTCCAAAGAGAGAGTTTTTTTATTGTAATATAAGTGAATGAGTTTTTTGTGAGTTACAGTCAGAAATTCTTTTCATATCATCGGCGCTTAGTGATCCATTCGATCTTTTCACCTCGTTTCTCGAATGATATATATCTGTCGATGCAGCATTCGCTCGACACAGTCTCACTTTGCGTAATTCCATTGACCGTAAAAGATTCCAAGTACGGGATGATGCATCTCATACGAGTTTGTATTGCTTCACATGAATCATCGATATATATATATATATATACTTTTCCTACAGTCTAAATGATTCATCGTCGTTGATAATCCGTTAAGAGGCTTGGCCAGCCGAGTCGGTCCTAATTCTTTTGCTCACAAAAGATCTTGCAATATCGTAGTTATTGATGGTGATCACGGATACGGCGACTCTCGCCTCGATGTGCTGAGCCATCATCGACTGATCCTATATCGTCGACCCAATTTTCAATGAAAGGGTTGCATCCCGCACTCAAGAACAGACATATCTTAACACGGGCCGAAAGCTGTTTCCCAAGGCCTTACTTGCTGGCAATGATCTCTGTCCCGTCCTCCTCTACCGGCAGACTGGAACGAGAGTTCTACAGGCTTTCCAAGGAAATCGTGCGAAGAAAGGCGCGCGGGACAATCCAGACCGGCTGGGATAGTTTCCAATCGATCAATGTTGACGATGGCAGCTCGGACGTTTGAGACCCCTGCTGGACGAAGATTTTCACGAACAATTGGATTCGAAAGGACTCTGGGCATCCCCGACCGACCTGTTGGCGAATGGCCCAGAACACAGTGGATCTCGCGCCGTCGTGTGATTCGCGCTTCCAACCCCGCGATGGGTGAGGTAAAGAGGTAAAGAGGTAAAGAGGTAAAGAGGTAAAGAGGTAAAAGGACGAGCAGGCGAAAATGCCTGAAGGGCAAGAAGAGAACTGCAGCAATCCG
>VWSI01000056.1:0-40371 GCA_008802775.1 Taphrina betulina | reverse complement strand
GGTTTTGGCGTCTTGCAGATCGCATTTTCTGCCACTTTCGGAGGTCCCTAACTGTGAGTCTGTCTCGGCAGAATGGCGAAATGCAAGCAATTATAACGGGTAGGTTCAATCAAGTCGTTGCTGGCGCATCTGAGAATCGTCGACACTGAAGCAAGTGCACCGGAGGGCGAAAGCACAAAATCACGATATTCCTTTACTGGAAAGTGAACGGCCACTGTTATCGTCTTTCTTACTTGAAAATTGAACGGCTACTGTCATATTCACTGGAGACGGCCACTGTTACTGTCTTCCCTACTGGAAAGAGTACTGCCACTGTCTTCCGATACTGAAGGGCCAACTGCCACTGTCTGCCTTAGTAAAAGGCCAACTGCCATTGTCTTCTGCTGCTGAAAACAGAACGGCCAGCCTGCCTTCTGTCATTGCGGAGTATTATTCACGTGCAAATTTCGTCGTATCGACTGTGCGATATGGGGCTGTGATCATATGAAGTGGCGTCGACAGATCGCAGGTTTTGGCGTCTTGCAGATCGCATTTTCTGCCACTTTCGGAGGTCCCTAACTGTGAGTCTGTCTCGGCAGAATGGCGAAATGCAAGCAATTATAACGGGTAGGCAGATTCTCGCACTTTTGAACGACTTTGTTCGAGCAGATATTTGGAACGACTTTCATGATGGCAACGAAGACGTACGCAGTCCAAAGCAACAGCGTAAGAATGTGTACCGAAGCGCCGTATAAACGACGTTGTCGACGTCGAAGCCCAAGAGAAAGTTACACGACATTGCTGAAGCACCAAAATTCCACTCGAATCATTGTTGATGCATCTGCGTATTAAGCACGATGATGCAAGAGCATCGAAACGCAGAAACACTCTTTTCCAAAGCTACAAAGTACTTAGTAACCGCGGTCCTGCAAAGTACTGGATCGTTGCAGTCGGATGCTTCAATATGCTGCATCATCCTAGTTGTCACGAACCTCTCCAAGTTCGATGCCACATACGGCTACTTATCATGATAGATCGGCGAGCAATCTAAAAGATACTCAGCCTCCGCCATGTTCGGCTGAGCATCAGGCCCCAGCTATCTTATAAGCAGCGTATTCCCCTTTATAGATCATTAGTTTTAGAACTTGGCTAGTTACGTAGCAAGACGTTCCTACGCAAGTTCTTCTGCCTGATCCCACATACGACGACGAAGGTTTCCTAAGCAAGATTCCTTACACTTTCTAAAACTCATTTGGATCACCCAGAAGCAACGATAAGAAGAATGTCGAAGAGGATTTTGCGTCCAACTGACAGAAGATCAAGCAACGTACACAATGACGAGATTCCATCTCCTGAGAGTCTTGAACAGCAAGCTCAAAGCGTAAGCCCGAGCGAGCTTGAAAAGTCTCAAAAGGAGGAGGCTTCAGGATCAATGATACGACAGTTGAGAGAAGAACTCGACGCTATGCGACACTTGAGAGAAGAACTCGACGCTATGCGTCTGCTGCTTGGGTCTAAGAACTCACCTAGCACGAGCAACGAAACAGCAGACAAGAGGGAGGACGAGGACACCAAGCTCAGAAGCCCACAGCCGGAAACCACCTTTGTAAAGGAGTCGAAAACTTCAGACGTGGAGCATTATTTCGGAGCAAGGGACAAACTGGAACTCTTCCTCAGCCAGCTTCGACTCAAGTTCCGCAATGAGCCTCTTCGTTTTTCTACCGACAACGCTCGAGTCAACTACGCAGCGAGTATCTTGCGCGGTAATGCCTATGCCTGGTTTGCGCCGCATCTCAACGACGATGACGAATTGACCTTCAAGACGTACAAGGAATTTACCACGGCTATCACCAGGCGATTTGGAGATACAGATGCTCATGGTACTGCAGAGCGAAAGCTGGCCGCTTTGAAACAGACCGGCTCAGTTGCAGCCTATGCTAGTGAGTTTGAACGACTGACGTCGACTTTGAAGTACAATAACGAGGCGAAACGATCTTCTTTTAAAAATGGTCTCAAGCTTGATGTCTTGAAGAGCTTGATAGGAATCAAGTTGCCTAGCAACTTTGATGACTTTGTCAACACGATTACCGACATCGATAACGAGATCACCGACTACAAGGCGCGGGAGGGTCGAAGCAAAACATCAACAACGAAAGCAGTTGACGCCAAAGCGGAGCCCCCAAAGACCGATAAGGATAATTCCAATTCGCGTCGCAAGCCCATCTCCGATGAGGAATATCAGAAACGCAAGAACGATGGCTCTTGTCTGAAATGTGGCAAGCAGGGTCACCTGATCCGAGACTGTCCTAACAGTCCTTACAAGCGCCAGGACAACATCTCTGCTAGCACTGAATCGGAAAACGGGGAGGCTACTCAGTAAAAGACAGGTCTGAGAATAGCCAACCAACCAACCCTGTTTTACGCACAAATACATATATTTCAGCTTTGAAAGATGCCTCTTCTGAGCATTTATTGATTAAGGTAGTTCTTTCGGACAATGATACAACTTTACACACTTTTGCCATGCTGGACGGCGGTGCTACCAATAATTACATGGACACATCCTTTGCAAGTACACACAAGATCTCCTTGGTCAAAAAGTCTACGCCGATGCTTGTCCAAACTGTTGATGGGACGCCAATTAGTTCTGGTCCAGTAACGCACATAACGGAGGTCATGGACATCAAGATGGGAGATCACCAGGAACAGATTGCTTTCAATATAGCCAATCTTGGTGTGTTCCCGCTCATTCTAGGTATTCCTTGGCTTCGGAAACATAATCCGCAGATTGACTGGAGGAAGAATCGAATTGTGTTCAACTCGGCAACCTGCTTGTTGAAATGTAATGACCCGATGAAGGGACTAGATTCGGTTACGTTGCAAGGTTTACCTACGTACCCGGTCGAAACGAAACCACACGGTCGGACTTTCCCAAAGATAGGGGAAGATGCCATGTTAAACGATGAGATGACTGTTCCCAACGACGGCGGCGGCATTGGCGAAAAGGTGGCAGATGTCAAGCCGGGTGCACCACGCATTGCGCTTCTTACGGCAGCTGCGTTTAAACGGGCAGCCAAGGGAGAAAATGTCATGTTGATCAGAGTACAGTCAACTGGCGCAGGTGATGTGATTGCTATGGACCAGTCTCAGCCTACGTCAGATGACGATATGAGTTTGGCGGGCCTTGTCCCGTCGAAGTATCATGAGTTCTTGGACTTATTCAGCAAGAAAGAGGCAGACAAGTTGCCGAGTCACACGGATTTCGATCACAAGATAGACCTTCTAGAAGGAAAGTCGGCTCCATGGGGACCTCTTTATGCAATGTCAGGTAGCGAGCTGGCTGAGCTGTCGAGGTGGCTCAACGAAAATCTAGCGAAGAGTTTTATACGTCAATCGACTAGCCCGGCGGGAGCGCCAATTCTGTTCGTGAAGAAGAAAGATGGCTCCTTGAGGCTCTGTGTTGACTATAGGGGTCTCAACAATGTCACCAAATTGAATCGTAGTCCGATACCTCTGATTCAAGAGACTTTGGATAGACTCAACGGGTCCAAAGTATTCACGAAGTTGGACCTTAGGGGGGCTTATAATCTCCTGCGAATTTGAGAAGGGGACGAGTGGAAAACGGCTTTCCGCACACGCTATGGGCTCTTTGAGTTCTTGGTAATGCCCTTCGGGTTGACGGGTGCTCCGAGCACTTTTCAATCAGCGATCAACAATGTTCTGCGTCCCTACTTAGATGTTTTTGTTGTCGTATACATGGATGATATTCTCATTTATTCTCATGACAAAGATAAGCACGAAGAACACGTTATGATGGTGTTGGAGAAGCTAAGGGAACATAGCCTTTATGTGAAAGCTGAGAAGTGCCACTTCGATGCCGAACAGGTCGAGTTCCTCGGTTTCATTATCAATACTGATGGGGTCAAGATGGATCCAAGCAAGGTTCAGGCGGTAGTTGATTGGCCCGTTCCGAAGTCTTGCCATGATATACAAGTCTTCAACGGATTTGCCAATTTCTATCGACGATTCATCGGAAATTATTCTGCGCTCGTCGCTCCGCTGAACAGGCTACTTCGTAAGGGTGTGCAGTTTGAGTGGTCTGATGAGTGCCAGGCTTCGTTTGATGAATTGAAACGGCGTTTTACTACGGGACCGATCCTTCGTCACTTCGATCCGAAGCGAAAGGTTATTATCGAGACTGATGCTTCCGATTTTGCTCTGGGGGCAATTATTTCCCAGCATGACGATAAGAACGTGCTCCATCCGATAGCTTTTCACTCACGAACGTATAACGCTGCGGAATGCAACTATGAAATTGCCTGATCCCACATACGACGACGAAGGTTTCCTAAGCAAGATTCCTTACACTAGTCCAGTCCTACAAATGATAAGTCCTTCATATCTAGTCCTACAAATGCTAAGTCCTTCCAACACAGCTCTACAAAGTGCTAGATGACGGCAGCGGAGTAGTATCCACGTGTGATTCTCGTCGTATCCACTGTGCAATATGGCGCAATGGCATATGAAGTGGCGTAGAAGTAGCACTGTTTTTGGCGTCGTACTCAGCACATTTTCAGCCACTTTCGGAGGTCTCTAACAGTGCGTTCGTTTTGAGGTAGCGGCGGTAAATCAGCAATTATAACGGGTAGGTCTGCCTGCAGGCCGATGTGAGCCAGGGTCCCCGGCGTTTCCGGTGTCCTGTTCTTTGGTGTTGTCTCAAAATGAACTTGCGGTGTGTGCTGGCTTGGAGTTTGCAGAGGAGGATCCGTCGGTGACTCGTGCGCCGTACAATGGCAGCAATATATCCATTTATATCCGACAGCCTTTCGAGTTGTCGGATTGTCCTCGTCTGACCCTTCCTCCCTCTCTTCTGTATTGGCCTGAACTGCGTCGGTCTGAGTACCCTCAGATTTAGTAGCCACTTTCCTCACTTCCCAATAAAATCTGATCATTTTGACAAGCAAACCCACGATATATGCCACGGCATGAATATAGAACAGCACCATGGTGGCATAGCGCATGTGGTCTGGCAGGTTTTTCAACACTTCTTGTGTTGCTCCGAAAGACATCTTCGGAGTAGCCATGACGTTTGTTCCACTTGGGCGGGCACAGCTACTTATGGGCACGACCAGAAGTACCCAACGATATTGCCCCATCGTCGGTCGTTGATTGCATTGATAATTTGTTTGACAAATATGAGGTCCTTCCGGAGCATAATCTGGGTGGTCGATCCAACGTACGACGAATCATGTGTACACTCCTGAGCATGATCATCACCTTTTTATTTGCCCCTGGACTGGTTCGAGCCCGAGCTTGAAAGTGTAGCCCAAGCGATCCCTGATGCATAACCTGATGGTGCGATCTGTTGAGGATGTTTCCGAAAGGACGAGCAATCGTGGACTTCTGAATGGTCGAAACATAATCAGCCACATAGAGATCCACGCTTCGGTCCGGACATTTTTGCAAAGGTTGTAGCAGGAGGTGGTGTCAGGAACCTCTCTAGAGCTATGTGTTGCCATCTGGACCGAAAGGCCACTTTGATGGTAACGCCTACCATCAGCTCTAGTAGCTATATATAGTGTGGCTTGGACGTTGGGTGTTCCTTACAGTACTCCGCTTCCACTTTTCCGACACTCAAGAAGCATGTTGATCGAGAATAAAAGGAATGGCACTGGTCCAGGGGTCACTTTACAATTTCAGCGCGCATGGCCTTCTTGTCCTGACTCTTTTCCCGAGAGCGGAGATCTATCAGAGCGTACTTTGCGCAGCGTTGTGTTGCTTTCAGCTTGAAACGCTGCTTGAACTTGGAATTCAAGTAAGTGCGCGTCCGCCTTTATATATCTGAACCACATTTCTGATAAGCTGTTCTCTGATTTGATCGGATAATAAAGATTGTGTCTGGCTTTCGACGAGCCGGAACCTGATGTGACACCTGGTTGGTATTGATTGTCGGACGTTGGCTGTGGTACCATGGATGCGCTGATCGACGTTCCGGGCCTTTGAGCTTCGACGAGATCATCCCGAAATACAAGCAAATTTAACGGGCAGGGTCTTGAAATTGTCCCTGGTGATTTTGGTCTGTCTTCAAACGCCATCCCAGTTATCTGAGCACATAAATTAGAGAAAATTTCATCTGAATTCCACAACGAGCCTTGTTGCAAGGCTGAGTATTTGATCCTAATCAGAATTGGGGACTTTTAGGCATGCGGATCATTCGATCGTACTATCGTACTGTCGTGGTACTTTCCTGGCTGACTTCCAGATTGGCGGCCGGTAGTAGCACGGATATGTCAATGTGCTTAAGCGCGAAGATCTGGATCAGCGTCCGTGTCCTGCTGAAGTGTCGCATTCTGAAAAGTCCTGGCGTGGAAAGCTAGTGCCCGGGCGTTGCGTCTTCCCAATATTATCGCCATCAAGTACACGGTACTCCTGATCAGCCATGTCCGAGTCAGCGGTTTCATCGCTTCTCTCGGAGAAATCCGCCTCCAGATCCGCCTGCAGGCTCAAGTGGGCTGCGCTTCCAGGTGATGCCAGAGTTCGACGTCTTGACGCGGTATCGAAATGGAATCCCCCTCGGCCGCCCGGAGTATTGGAGCGGACAGTTGACGGCCTTTACTCCGTAAAACGGCAGCAATATATCCATCTCACTTCAATGTCTTGTGAGCTCGTCTGTTCTGCGTTTCTCGGCTCATCATTCGTTGGTCCTGCATTTGGTCCATCTGCGCTCGTTCCTTGTTCGCCCATTGTTTCCGAGTCAACTGCATCTGACTTTGCCCTCTTTTTCAAAACTTGAAAGCTTTATACAGTATTCCAGAAACGTATGCTATGCCATGAATGTAAAAAAGTACCATCGTGGTGTATCGCATGTGGTCGGGTAGACTCGTTGGAATCTCTTGGGTCCCCGGAAAGACATTTTTGAGGTAGCCATGAAGTTTATTCTTCCGGGCAGTACAACTGCTTATGGGCACAACCAGAAATTAGCCAACGATTTTGCTCCATTTCCAATCGCATATTACATTGATTGTTGGGTTGCCTTAATCTTAAAGTCGGACGATCTCGAGACTGCGTCTTCCAAAACGAAGAGAATATCGAGTGTAGTCAACTCAGAAGTGGAAGCGGATCGCTGAATAATCATTGTAGGAAGAGAAACCGGCCCAGAGGTTCCAATAACCATGATTCATATCTTTTCGTGGAGACACATGTCGTGATTTGCGATAGTCCTAAGAACTATTAGTTTCTTCCGAAACGGGCTTTCCATATTCACAATTAGTAAGCCTGGCACTAGTCCTTACACCGCAACGGAGGACTAGGGCTCCATGATTTATTGATAGTAGATATTCAACCAGCTAGGGGCCGGGGGAAACTCCTTATGTACTACAGGTGCTTAGCCCTCGGAGCCCCTGAGCACTATATCGAGTGGTCCACAAGAAATATTCGTCATTCGCGAGTCCGTCAAATTAGAATAGATAAGATACAAATCATTTCGACCAAAAATATCAGCCAATCGCGCGAAAGAGCAGGAAATGTTCAGGAGACAAGACTTCAGACATCAATTCCGCAAAAATCGTCTTGCTACTACGATCTAATCTTCTTACTTAAGAGTAAAACAGTGCGCCATCAAGCAAGAAATTCAAGCTACGGAAGTTGTGCCTCTTGATCAAGGCGATGACACTATTACGCTCTTCCGCGTTTTGTATGCTGGCACTTGTCCTTTCAAGTCTTTTGAGTGTTGAGCATTCATGTGCTTATGGATATGACAAGCCACTGATACCACAGACTGGGGTATTCGAGACTGTTCCTGGGGCTTTGTATCTGTATTCAAACGCCTTTGACTGCATAGTTCCGATCCGCGTTGGATCAACATTTCGAAATAGACACCAGATCTTTGATGGATAACAATTGTTTCAGGGCATACCCTAGGGCGCTCACGACCATTTTAGTGAGCGTGGAGACTGGAAAAGTTTTTACTTGGACTACACAACGGGCCGTATTGCAAGACCTCGCGATTCGTCGACGACTATTACTGTTGATTTCGACGTCGTCCAAGACGACGATTTGACCTTTTATAGGGTCGCTTCTGCGTCAACGGAGCTTCTGAGAGTACGTCGAGAGATTCCATGCAATTTTGCCATTGACACAATGACTAAATGTAACAGACTCATTTGCCTTGCAGACACGTCGCCCCACAGGACATTTTTAGATGGAACGGACAAGCCAAGACTGTGCTTCCGACGAATCTCATCTGCCATGAACAAGCGACACAAGACTCGCCGTCCCAGACGTACGCTCAAAACGTTTTGCTTGGTGCTCTGAAACTTGGTCGATATCATAACTTTCGGGAACGCATCGTTGAAAGCTACTTTTCTTACGGCATCGATGGAAGTCTTGTCAGGATTTTCTTCAAAGAATACATGCAGGACTCGGAACCTTCGAAATATGTGTTTTACAAAGCTGCACATATTCTTGTGCAGGGAGGTGTCGTAAGGATTGTTCTGCTTCCATCGTTTCAAGTACTGATATCGACAGGTCGATTGTCATTGAGGAATAGTTTATGAAAACCGCGTACAGGATTTGAGTCGTGCTTTTGTCACTGACTTTGCAAGTTTCAGAATTATAGGATTGAAAGCAATGTGATATCATCATGCTGAAAAGTTTGTAGGACAGATCGCGAATTATGTCATTACTGCCGCCAGCGAGATACCAACCACCACCATGAGATTGACCTTGACAATGACTTGACAAGTGTACGGTACGCATAACGGTGCCGCAAGACGTAAATCATATTGACAGACGTTGTTCAGTAAAGATGATCAAGACTAAATCAATTGGTATTTTGTAAATCAATTGGTATTTTGTGTTTACGTATTGCTCACAAAGGTAAATTGAGGCTGTGATTAGTTGCGCTGGACGTCAAAAAGGACAATTGGATACGCTTTAGTCTAGGACCATCATCCGCACGACAATCCTTCAACATGAAGTCAATCATATTGCTCACTCTCATTACTCTGGTGATTGCACAGTCAACGCTAGTTTTGTTGCCAAGATTGAAGGATGAAGCACACAACACGGCGACCGACATCACCAAAAAGATTGATACGTTCAAGTGCGTAGTGGCAGATATGGACTGGCTTGCGTCACCCAATTTCAAGACTATAGCCAAAGCGAACCACGACATTGTGATCCGTGCAAAGAAGGTCGTGCAAGTCCTGAAGGATCCAACTCAGGAAAGAGGATGTGTCAAAAGAGACGAGGGAAAATTGCAGTGCTCTACCACCTACGAGCCTCAACTCGTTGATCCAATCACAAAGACAGAACTGCCGTTGGCTCCTGTCCATATCTTCTTCAAGTACGATACGATCAATCATAACACAAGTTATCATTTCCAATTCACGGAACTCAAGAGCTTGCACGTAAGACATCTCGCGTACCTCTTCCATGTATCTAAATGAGACTTATCATCATCACTACGTCAATGCGAAGGGCGATACAGAATTGCTCCCGTGCCGTCAGGTCAAACGAAAACAACAGCTCGAATGATTGTACTCGAGAAGTAGAAAATGAAGAATCGATTATCTAGCCCATACCTATTGCGTATCGCCATAGTGGTAAATCAGAAAATATTATGAATTCATAGGGACCGATTCCTCCTGCGCTGAAACATAAGCAGCTCGATCATTAGGTGTTGCCGCCGCCTCTTCAATCTCAATGGCGTCAAATTGTCCTTGAGCATGGCCTGTTTGCGCGTACATCGACCCATGAGCGTCTGCGTATGATGTCGAGGGCACCCGAGGACATTCTTGACCCTGATCAACGCCTTGCTTCTGTTGCTGAAACAATCGTCGAGCCTCTTGTAGCTCATCGTTCTCGTGCTTGAGATGTGCCTCTGTCCCGTAGTAATAATGTACGTCGTGCTGATGGACAGCAGTCCTGTACTCGTCTGTCGTGTGACTTTGATATTGGTCGTGGCTGGAGTGTCGTACGTCAGAATATTCGGGATCTCCTGTAGCGGACTGTTCCATGGTGTTGTAACCAAAAGACGGTGTCACACGCGAGCTGGGGGAAGGTGATAGATAAGTCCCCGGCACGGCCTGCAACTCATACGTGCTATTGTTCAGCCTTGAGCCATCGTCCTTGAGGAGACAAGCATTTTCATGGTTGAACGGCCTCAGTCGCCCGTCCTGTGAACCATGACCTTGATACTCCCGATTAGACCAATATTGACCATGTTCTGGTTGTAGGAAAGGACTCGAAGTCAAGGATGTGTACTGGGAGACTGGCGGAGCAGAGCTTGGATAGTGAGGGAGCAAATTGTAATTGCGGTCGATATTCTCCTGCATGTTGAATTGCATCTGGGCAGGACGATGGTGGGATTGACCATAGTTGCGATCGTATGTCGACACGGTAGCTGGGGCCGATTCCCGACCTTGAACAGCTCTGGCGTCAGGATATTGTGATTGATTGCCACCGTAGGTAGATCTTATTTCGAATCGGCGTTGAATTGACCTATCAGGCAAAGGACTGTGAGACATGCCCCTATCGTAGTGTGAAGGATAGACCGCCGATTGGGGTGTCCTTGCAGACTCGTGTCCGACGAATGAGGGAGTCGCCGAAGGATGATGGACAATCACGGGCGGCGTACTTCTCGAATGGTAGAGGTGTCGGTCGAGATATAGATGACCGGTGTATACACCTTCGACCGACTGGGCGTAGGACATTGGATGCGTGGTCTCCTGGGAAATGGTCGAACGATCGGTAAACCCTTGTGGTCCATAGCCGTCAGGGTAGCTGCGCGTGCTGAGCATGCGATCCGCGTCCGCAGCACTCATGCGTTTCAGTTTGGCACGCCTGATCTCGTCAAAAGGTAGTTCACCCAACAAACGTCGAGGCCCTTACCTGTTCTGGAACCAGACTTGAATCTGTCTGGCGGTGAGGCCATTGATTTGTTTTGCAAGCAGGCAGCGTTGTACGGCATCCGGGTGAGGGTTTTGTCCGAATTGATTGAGCAGAAACCTTGTCTCACTGTGAGATAATCTTTGATATTAGCAATCTTGCCGAGTGGAAGAATGGTTTTACCTACCGGTGTCGCTTCAGATTCTTCTTGCTGAAGGGCTTGGGTCTTGTCATGTTATCGTTGGCCTGTGAGTGGTCTGCAGGCGCAGGACTGGTGGAGAGTGTGTAGCCCTCTTCCTCAGAGTCGTACTCTGTCACATCTTGTCGATAATCGGGTCCGGGTGGAAGATCAGAATGGTAGGAGCCGACTAAAGAGCTTTAGAATCCTGCGGATCATGTATCTCATGGGGGATGGACGTACCACCAGTGTCGGAAGATCGAGCCTCCTGAATCGGTTGCGATTCAATAGATTCATTGGAGGTGATGATTTGTGACGAGGATGGAGTTTCCTCGTAATTGGCCTTATCGACCTGGACGGACGACTGGATATAGAAGGCGCCCACGGCATTGGGATCGGTCGTGGTCGAGTTGTGGACACGATGATCTGCTCCCCCATCGTCGTATGTCGACCGACCAGGGGAATGCTCTTCTTTGTTGTCATACAAGAGGTTTGCTGGGACAGATGCTGACAGCGGCGGCAGATTGTTTGATTCGTTTACCGTATAGTGGATCGACGACGCAATCTGGGTCTCCATATTGCCTTGAGAAGCAGGTTCCGACCGATTCATCGGCGATTCGACGCTCGGACAGTCCCGTCCGTACATAGGATGGATTCTGAAGGGTCCTCACACCACCGGTGAGGGAAAGCGCAGGTCGACTCTGTCTGCAGGGAGGGAGCGCGAGCGTGTGGATCGAGTTCTGAGCTTGCGGCGACAGATATTACTTGTTATATTTCACGGAGTGTCGTGCTACGGATCCCTGGGAAACGATAACCGCGGCACTTGTAGGGTTCGCCGCTCAGTCTGCGGATACTTGGACTGCGTCGAGACTTCCTCAGCACAAGCGAGCTCGAGCCTGGAGTTGTCGCGGGCGAAAGGTAGAGGCAGCGCTCAGCGGAGGGGAGGGACAGAAGGGAGTGTGAGTAGAGGAGAAGGAAGCAAGGCGCCAGCCAGTTTATGTTTGCTGGGAGGGTGAGGCAGCGAGCTTGTGTTTGCTCGATCGAGGATTCTCTCTTCGTCTTCTCTCCCTCTGCCTCCCTTTCCCCCCTTCTCTTCGGACACACACACACACACACACACCACCCACCCACCCCCTAATCTATGCCAAGCCAGTCTCGCAATCTCGCCTCGACGCTCTCCTGAGTCGGGTGGATGGAAACGTCGCTTTCGTGGATGCTCTCAGATTGATTGCCGCCCCTGTCAGATCTAAGGCTCCCTTGGACCTGACCCTCTGTTCTCGGAAACACAATCTCGCTAACTTCGACACCGAGGTACTACGTTCGTGACGCACAGGTGGGAGACAGAGCGTTTCAGAGGTCTGCCGTTCGTGTCAAGTCGACGCCTCACGCAACGGTGCTGCCACGATCGTATCAGGTAGATAGCTTCTGCCTCTTCTCATCCAGCCCCTCGGGCATGTGCTCGGGAGCATGTCTCTTTGCGCCGTTGCTGTTGCCAGACGTCTGTGGTGCTTCCGAGTCCGAGCTTCGTTCCGGTGTTGCGCTGCTGCTTGCTTCCTGTATCACCTAGAAAATTAGCCAAGTCAACGAGGCATGGTCCTCACTAGTGGCACTCCAGCGGATTGCGCTCAATTCTTAATATATCTGCAGAAAGGCTGGAGCTTCATAGACCCAGGTGACATTTGGATCCAGATGTCATCACAGTCTGGAAAAGCACACGCGGCATACAGGATATAGCAAGAATTGGGCGCAAGATCACTGTCAGGGAATGTCCACTGATCGCCACGGAGAACACTAGAGTCTTCTTACCTTGATGTAATTCTCCAGATTTCCGCCGGCTACTTGGTCCGTGAAGTGGCGAATATCTGACATCCGGGCGACACGCAATGCTCGCCAGGCCTTGGAGGCTTTGCGGTCTTCGAGCTCATGAATCTCATCTTCTTCAGACGTGCTCTCGCGCTCGGCGTCGAGGGACTTTATTGATTCTAGGAAGGATTCTGGAGTGGGAAGTCTATATATAGATCAGCATTGCGGAATATGGACGCTGGACGGTCGCCCGAACTCGGCACTATCATCTCCAGAAGGGGAAAGCTTACGGCGAACATAGATTCGATTCTGGCGTACTCCACTTCCCGGCTGAAGTCCACAATTTAGATAGTACGGCATTTCCTACCGCATGCTGGTAAGGCCTTTTCGGGGCGACTAGGGCTGAGATACGTTTCGAGGCTGCCTCAGTCCGCGTTGACTCAATGGGTGGTTGATCATACGAAGGACATCCATCGCATTTCCAGCGCAGCCAGGATTGATCTCGCTGCAAAAGTGTTTCCACAACTTCGAGGAATTGTTTACCATGAGTTCCAGCACCGATCGTGCGCACCACTTTGGCCCTCAAATCCGATATCCATTCTGAATCCGCCACCGATAATATGTATGCAATCTGCATGCTTTTGTTAGCGACTGGACCTGTAGTGTTCCATGCTTCTTTCTGTGCGAGTGTGAGACCCAGTAGGAAATCCAGAACGATCAGAGTCTGAACCAAGATGTGGCGTCTGAACGAGAGATCCGCAAGTTCTAGCGCTAGAAGGTTTTTTGAGGTCAGAACCTTTGGAGTAAAATATGCACGCACCTCTGCTGCAGATGCTGCTGCTTGTGGTGGTACCGTGGTTGGAAGGTCTGCCGATCCATTTTCGTTGTTAGAAGGGATGGTAGCGTCTTCGATCTGTTCGAGGGCCTCGATAACACGAGTGATAGCTGTACGAAACTGCATCAGAATCATAGGAGCCGAGATCAATTGAACAGGATTATTGAAAAACTTTTGAAGTGACCAGAATGTGGTATACAGCTGATCGATGGACACGCCGCGCAATATCGTCTCTGTAGCCTCGGTGGTCGTCTGCTTTGTAGCTTCGGAGCTTTGATCGTCAATCATAGAAACTTCCTCGATGGTAGTGTCCTCGTAAGTAGTGACATTGTCGATGTTATACTCGCCACGAAGATTGACGGCAGATCGTTCGGACAGAGGGAACACGAGTGACAGAAATATCAGAATCCTGCCACAGAATACGGTATCCTCCGTTTTGCTCAGTCGCCGCAACAACTCGTTGCATAATCTCAACAAGATCTGGCCCTTTCCCATCTTGGCGGTCATCCTTCGCCTGTGTGTTTCGAGAAAGCCAAAAAGCGCGTTACATCCTGCTATAGTCTGTGTATCCATGGCTTCTTCAAACAACGACAGCTGTAGATCAGGACTACATATCTCGCGATCTGCACAGTCCATGACCATGCTCAAAAGATCCTGCAAGTTATGGGTCGCATCGTCGTCGGCATCGCAGAGATCGAAAGAAATATCACGAAACGTGGCATCAACCGTCGCTGTAGGTACAGCAGCTGATTTTATAGTCTCAAAGACTTTTTCAGCAGTGTCGACCTTGCCGATGCTGCTCTTGAGTAGAGCCTCTAGATCGATGGCCATCTGGTCGCACTCCCTTGACCTTCAATTGTCGTCTTTATCGTCCACGATATCTTGCAAATCGAAATCTCTGAAAAGGATTCTGCTGAGAGAAAATTATCAAGAATAACAAGGTCTCAGTATAATTTAGTGGTACAAAGGCTCAAGAAGTAAACTTGATAACGCGGAGTGCAAGCGACAGAATGAGGCGGGAGCAATTACCCGAACAGAATTCATCTACTCGGGAAGAACCAGCGCGAGCGCAAGCATTAAGAGTAGTCAGGAAGCTTGTGAACACTCTGACAGATCGACGTGTTGCACCTCTTGGCTGTTTCGTAGGGTTTGGCGTCCGGGCAATGGCACCCAAGGTCAACCTTCTGTTCCACTGCGAACTCTGCCAGAAAAGTTATGCACGAATATCCGAGCTCGAGATGCACGAATCGTCCTATGACCATCATCACCGCAAACGGGCCGCGGACCTGAGGATAGTCAACCGGGATAGTAATAGGCGCAAGAGGGAGTCTGAAAATGACGGTGTCATAAGAGTTCTGGGTGAAGATACAGACAAACGGCCTTCGAGCAAAAGGACAAAACGAGGATTCAAGTCTACTTTTACCGATTCCAAACCGGAGAGAGTACAGACTGTCAGTGAAAAGCCATCGAACAAGACAAGTCCCGTCCTACCAGTCTCGAAGCGACTCGCGGCAGACGCCGAGGTCAGCCCTGCAGATCTACCGAAAAAGTCGAGCGCTACTACGTCCTCAGATGCTGTTCACGGGTAGAGACAGATATAGGCTTACCATTGCGTTTCATCAAAACTGCCTCGCTTTGGCACCTTTGCTCAAACAAGATTTGGACGTGTCGTGTTTGGCTGAAATTTGCTAGCAGGTGCACGTACAGACAAATTTCGCGACAGCACTGTCTTGCGCAGTAGCATCTGTGCTTTGTCCTTTACAATCAAAGCATGTAACGGACGCTGCCAGTCAATTCAAGTAAGGCACTTTTAGCCTAACGGCATCATCTGGCAGGCTCCGCTCAATGAGAAAGCTCGGAGTACTTCGAGGTCTGTACAAGTCCTCATGCACAAGGCAGGCCTGGCGTGGCGAAGCAAACCATGAATAGCATGTGAGTTCCGCCGCAGGGTCAATGAACCGCGCAACGCAAGACGTTTTACCTTCAGATGTAGTAAGGATATCTTGATAAGTGAGACGATTAGATGGACACATACTGGTTTCTGCTCTGCTTATAATTTTGCAATAATTGGCTACGCGAAGCAACTGTTCATATAGACTGTCATCGACTAGTCCTCAGCATAGCCAGTATGTGAGAATACAGTTTGAGAGGCAGGCGCGAGCAAGAGTCGTTGTCTTAATTTTAGATAAATATTACCCGCCTTTCATTGAACCTAAAATTGCAACTCAATTCTGACTTATCTCCTCCCTTGTCAGCCACTCCAAGGCAAGGTTTTCCGCGTATAGGTACAGTCTCTCTGCGTGTGGCACGGTGCTGGAGTTGTCGTCGTGATCTGCGTGATGGATACGTTGACAAGATATTTCCTCCTCTCGCACATCCCTATAACGTTGCTGGTGGACCTTTCCTCTTGGTACCCAGATTGGAGGATCTTCTCGGTGACTCGTCTCATTCGGTCGGTCTACCTGTCCAACTTCAACGACCCTCTCATCTCTGGCCGGTCTGACCCAGGAGGTTGGTTCGAGAGTCTCATTTTCTTGGAGGGCGCCGTACAACTCCCTGTCTGCTTTTACGTCGTGATACAGTATGCGCGGCAGAAGCAGCATGAGACTGTCACAAGAATCATCATCATTGCATATTCTGTGCAGGTGATGACTGCCACATGGGCATGTATCTTCGAGACTTTGGCATTTGCTGATCTTTCACTCTTTGAGAGGGCAAATCTACTGGGTTTCTACTTGCCATACTTGATCATCCCGTCTTTGATGGCATGGTACAGCTCGAAGTCGGTGCTGTCAGAGTCGCAACAAAGGCGACGGGAGTTGCAATATCTTCGTGAACAACACGACAAGACTAAATCAGACGAGACTGCGGTACGGACCAAGATTATTCTAATCACGGGAGCCAACAGCGGCGTGGGCTTCGGAATAGTGCAACAATTGATAGATCAGCATGAGATCGCGTTGTCCTACGGCACTGTCCGATTGACTCTGGTTTTGACTGTTCGGAACGAGTCAAAAGCAAAGTCTATCCTGACACGCCTCGCCAAGCCACAAGAACAATACAAGAATTATTTGATTTTCGACTTTATATATATGGATTTGCTCGAGATGTCGTCTATAGAGTCTGCTGTTCAGACACTAGCCTCTAAATATCCCACCGGTATAGACAGCATCATCTGCAATGCAGGAATGGCACAATTCTCTCATCTCGATCTCGTCAAAGCGACCCTACAATTCCTGACACATCCAGTTTTGGCCATTTCTGAGCCAAATTACAAAGTGCAGACGGTAGGAGGTCTTTCTACTGACGGTCTCGGCGCTACTTTCCAAGCAAACGTCTTTGGACATTATTACTTGGCGAAACGATTGATAGATATGCACGTTCTGCGAAGGACCGGAACTCCAAATAGGTCGACAATCATCTGGATGTCCTCTCTGGAAGCCACGAATCGACAATTCGATCCACAAGACATCCAGGCCAAAAGTCACGAGTATGCATACGAGTCATCGAAACGCCTGATAGATATCATGTGGTCTTCATCGGATCTGGGCGTCAAGCAGTACCTTGTACATCCTGGATTCTGTTCGACAAATATCGTTGCAGAGACTATGCATCCCACGCTGGTGCCTCTCATTGGACCCTTGTGGACCTCGATTTTCTATCTCGCCCGCTCTTTGGGCAGCCATTTTCACACTGCAACCGCCTATAATGGTGCTTATGCGGCAGCGAGAGTGGCCATCGATCCCGAAGTCTATAACAACAACACCAAGTGGGGTAGTGCCGGAGCTTGGGACGGCCAGTCATTGGTTCTCGACACAAAGTATGACGAGATTGACGCGTCGATGGCCACGCAAGTTGTGAAGGAGATGAACGATCTAAGAGACCAGTGGACTCGACGACTGAGTACAAAATAGGCTTCGGCCGTCGGCCAGACACTTAGTATCACCTTTCTTTTAGAACAATCATAGAATTCTCAGAGCTCAAATATATCACAGTGTCGAGAGAACACGTTATTACTCATGTACTTGTACGTATAATTGTGTAAGCGGTATCGTATTGCAAGTACGATATCCAGCATCTCCACCTGAAAGTCTGCCTGCGACGAACATGTAATTCTTCTCGTACGCAATCCCAGGAAGCTAGATCGTCTGCTACATCATGCTCAGATCAGCGGCAAATAGTTCATTACGGTCTCGGAGACAGCTGGCTCGGTATATATCGATCACTCGTTGTCTGAATGCTTCGATCGTGAATGCGCCTATTATTCCGTCAGACATGGCAAAGTCTCCTGGTACCGATAGCCAGACCAGGCTTGCAGAGGCGACTCTGAAACGTTTCTGGAAGTCGGTCGCGATTGAGGAAAGTGATTTTGGGTACACCGTGACGCTGGACAAGAAGGCACTCAAGACGCCCTCGTCTGCGACATTACAAATCCCCTCAGACAAGAAAACGCTCGCGACAATGATAGCTGCAGAGTGGGCTCAAGTGTCTTCGGCCAGCATACGTCAACATCAATTACCCCTGACGTCTCTTGCGGCTCGTGCGATCGATCATCTCGATTTACATCATCGCGATCGCCACTCGACGATACAGACTCTTCTGCGCTATCTAGACACGGATGCTGTTCTGATACATATTGCCGGCTCAGACAGGTTCCTGAAGATGCAAGATGACGAATGGACACCCATCAGGACGTGGGCGGAATCCTTCTTTGAGACCAAAATCAGTCATTTACCCGCAGAAAAGGGTATCGTCGCGCACAAGCAGAGCCCAGAGACGCGTGAAGCGGCGATGAAGTGGTTGGAGACTCTCGACAAATGGGATCTAGCTGCTTTCGAAAGGTCTGTTTACGCCACAAAGTCCTTCCTACTCTCGACACTGCTAGTGGAATCACAAAAGCAAGGTTTGTTGCAGGACGGCATCGGCAAGAAGAAGGGCGCGATGGGGGTAGAGGAGATTGCGAGACTTGCGACATTAGAGGTGAGGTATCAGACAGAGATGTGGGGAGAGGTGGAGGATACTCACGATGTCGATCACGAAGACATTCGTCGTCAATTGGCGAGCGCAGTCATCCTGATTTCTCGTTCTCAGTTTCCCAAGAGCCAAATCCTAAACCGCCTGCCACCTCAATCGGGCAGCAACGGCAAGAGGATGTATTCTACCACAGCTAGACAAAGACAATTTTCCACCTCTGCAGTCGCCCTCGACGCAGGTGGTATGAAGTCACCGAACGAGGTCAAGGAGAAGGCTCGCGTGGGCCCCTTCTCCTGGCAAGCAGGTCTACTATTCGCTGTGACTGCCATCGGTCTCGGATTTTACTTCAACAGCGAGCGCAAACGAGTGAAGATTGAGCAAGCTCTGGAAGCGAATAAACCAGCGGGTAAACCTCGCATCGGCGGGCCCTTTTCACTCGTAGATCACAATGGTCGTCGCGTGACGCAAGACGATTTCAAAGGGAAATACCTGTTGTTGTATTTCGGATTCACTCGATGTCCCGACATATGTCCTGAAGAGTTGGACAAGATGGCCATCGTACTAAAGGAAGTCAACGGTAGTAGTGATGCAGCAGCGGCAGCAGTGGTACAACCAGTCTTCATCACCTGTGATCCCGCACGAGACTCTCAGGCCGACCTGAAGGCATATTTAGCTGAATTCGATCCCTCGATATTAGGGTTGACTGGCACCTACGACGAAATCAAACAAGTCTGTAAATCCTTCCGCGTCTACTTTTCCACACCGCGAGAAGTCAAAGAAGGCGAAGATTATCTCGTCGATCACTCCATCTTTTTCTACCTCATGGATCCCGAAGGTCAATTCGTCGATGCTTTCGGACGCAATTATACCGCCGAACAAGCCGCTCGTAGAATGAAGGAATACATTGGCGGATTTAAAACCACGGAAATCAAGAAATAAAATGCTAAAATCTGTATATCCATCTCCCGATTCGTCCGTCATTCAATCACATTTAATCCAAAAAAGTCGTCAAAACTCGTGATTGATTTTTGATTTGAATGCGAAACAGGGAAAAAAAAAAGATAGAGATTGAAGGACACTAGTCTTGAAATGCTAGGACGTCTCGATCACTTTTTAACCTTTAATAATCCCTTCATCATGTCGAAACTATTGCCATCCGCTTGTAACCCAACCTCACCACGTCTCGTCTTGACTCTCAACGTTCCATTCTCCATATCAATTCCCTGAATCGTTCCAGTCTCATCCGTAGCTTCAATCTTGACTTGTTGATTCGTATGTAACCAACAATCGTAATACCGCCGTTCAAATTTAGCAAACGGTGCAGTACTACCACTACCAGAAGAAGAAGCTATAAAGTCCTGGTAATAAGATGAAAACGTCACCATGATGGTCGCAAGTAATTCTTCCATCGAAATTGCTTCTTGCTCAGACAAGACCGAATTTAATGAAATGGTGGGATCGGGATTCGATACATTGATGCCGACGCCAATCACCATGATGTATTTCTGCTGATAATAACTGGTCGTAATCAAACTGCCCGATATCTTGGCGTACTTTTTCCCACCGACCTCGAAATTGGATGTCGACGCAGATGCCGATTGTGGTACCTCCAAGTAAATGTCGTTTGGCCACTTGATCTTCACTCCAAGTTGAGGTCGAAGGGCAAGAATCGAGTCTGTCACAGCCAAGGAAACGAGGTATTGGATAAACAGAATCGCACCTGCTTTGTCCGTAGATTTTGGTGTATGGTGCAGAATTGTCGAAAAGGAGAGCACGCCCGCAGGCGAGATCCAGGAGTTTTGTCCACGCCCTCTGCCGGAAATTTGATGAGAGCACAAGATTGTAAAGCCATCAGGAAGCTCACGTTGTAGCGAAAAATTCTTGTCGAGAAGTGATTGTGAGCTGGTAACCGTCTCGGCGTAGAAGAGGGAAGTGCCTAGTCTGGGATCACTATAAGATCTCGAAGGTGGCTGGGATGCGTAATGTAATCGGTGTAGTAATGCAAAGTACTTTTGAGTGTTGAATAATGGGAATTCTGGTGGATGTCTGTGGGTAGAAATGTACATGGTCTGATGCTCAGGAGGTAGGATTCCACTTTCATCGTCTTCATCATCGACAATCGACGGCCTCTGTGATGGCTCAGTTATCACACAGAACGTATCATTCTCCGCATTGATGAGATTAGAATTATCGCTTGCCGGTCTTGACAAATATCTCAGTGCCTCAACGACAGGCAGGCGTACCTTTTCAGAATAAGAGAGTAGGTGTAAAGTAGACAATTCTGGAGATCTGGCCAGATTTTCGTTTGTTTTCAAACCCAACTTGTGTAGAAAGGAACGAAGCAAAGTGAATCGCTCCTTTCGTTGACGACGCCTTTGTGACTTGAGCTCAGTCTTGGGAATAAAGGTATCAGCCAAAGGCCTTAATTTAGCTTGAGCTGTCACTCCAGAGTTCACTTCATCTGATCTAATCTTGTGGTTACTCGAGCTGGCGACCGCAGTAGGGTTGATCTCCGGATGCACTGCACTCAGAATGACAGAACCTCGACCGTGTCGAACGAAAATTACAGCAGCTGAACCGCCTTCGATTCTGACGGGATCTTGGTAGCGAGCCAAGGTCTCCACGCTCTCGTCCTTCTCTGCATCGACAAAGACTCCGCCTCCGTTCCAGTAAATCTCCAATAGACGGTCTTTCGCTACAGAATCATCCCTGGAATCGATCTTAAGGTCGTCCATGGCCGTCTCAATGACGTTGCCGGACACTGCAAGTTCCAGGTTGAAATCGATATGCAGCTTGGCCATTCTTGCGCCCTCCTCGCTATCATAGACGAATCCTTCGAATGCACAGCCGCGACAGATCCCCTTCCAGAAAGCTAGTTCTCGGGATCCTTGCACCGCCGAAGAAGTGCCCAACTCAAATTCAACATTCTTCGATGCAAAGTACGATCCAGCGCACAGACCCAGATACTTGCCTCCTCTGCGGACATACTCGTCAATCTTCCGAGTCCCCGTGCCGTTGAGTTCTGCGCAGTACGGCAAATCGCGACCTCCAGGCATGACTAACAGACTTGTCGTCGAAGCCCAAGGCTCATCAAGCAGAGCTTTCGCCGTGATCAATCGTACAGAATAGTAAGGGCTCAATAACGCCGTGAGACTGGACAGGGCGCCAGATACTGACGTCTTTGACGCGCCGGGACCATCATAAACTAGAACATTCATGCTATGAAGTTGTCGAGCAGTGATCGTCCGAGTCCCGAGTTTCCCAGCAGACAGAAAGAGACCGAGTGTAGATGAAAATGCTTGACCTGCCAGATATAACTACGGCGCCTTACCTGACTATACGATGGAAGCTCAAGTGATAGACCAGTACTTGTCGTGGAGGAAGAAAGATGGGAAATGAAATCGTGGCTGCGGCAGGGTCCCACTTGCGATCGACTGACTGTTAGCACTGAATCCTCGTCCTATGTCGTTGTTTAGGATCTTTCCGGGATGTAGACGTAGATTTATGCCAGCAGTGGGGTAGACACTTGCGTCGCTGTTTGTTTAACAGAGTTACCACGTCAGCATGGCGTAAGCACAGGAGAAAATAACA
Source organism: Taphrina betulina (assembly GCA_008802775.1). NCBI lineage: Eukaryota > Fungi > Ascomycota > Taphrinomycetes > Taphrinales > Taphrinaceae > Taphrina > Taphrina betulina. The sequence goes on along the minus strand of VWSI01000056.1, from coordinate 18,121 downwards.
CAATAAGTGTGGATCAATAAGATTATTCATAAAGATTGTGCTTGAGCTCTAACGCTGTAACGATCATTTCCTTCCTTCATTGTCATTCGTCAACAATGTTGCTACTTTTTGCAACAGCCCGACTCTTCGTTGGCTGCAACGGCTGGCTGAACGCCATTGATCTCTGTGGATTTATTGAAATGCTGAGTCGATCGAGGTACATCCCCGGCTGGATTCTCGGTGAAGAATCCGTTGGGCTTCAGTGCGACCGAGGTAATTTCGACCGGCATCACTGGGAAGTCTTCTGGTCGCGGATTGTGGGTGAGGGAAAATGTGAACCAACATACAATGTCCTCGTTTTCCGTGTTTTCGCCTCGTTTCATCCATTCGCCGATGCTGTCCTGGTTGTTGCCCTGAGACTGATTCGTGAACTCGCCGGCAGGGAACAACTCGCCGTCGTGGTATTTGGTGACGTGGAAAGCATGTCTTGCAAATTCGGCTCTGGTCGAGTTGAACGAAGCCGGATTTGCAATCAACATCTGAGTGGGTGGACCATGAATTTTGTAGGCAACTGGCTTCTTCGTCAAGGGATTGATGACATTTGGGTTTTGTATCTTGAAAGTCCTTGCGGTTTCCGGTCTCAGATCTGCGAACGATTCTTTGGCTAATCGAGTCTCATGGGTGATATAACCGATCCCATAGGGATTGAGCTTCTCGTCAATCGGCATTGGCACCGAGTCCTCATAGGTCGCAGTATTTTTGTGACCATCGATGGCGGGATCTATTCGCAGGCAGAATGAATGCTGATGGAAAGCTGCCATGACACCAGGCCCAACCTTGGTACCCCAAGGTACGGTGACGTCGTCGTCGATGGGCATCGTGGCTAGTATTCCCGTAGCTCTGGTCTCGAAGTGGATGCCGCCAGCCTGGTCAAAGATATAGGCAATGATGTACTCGTAATTGGCGACAGTGCAGACCGTCTGAAGCACGAGCTCCCGATTCCTCACCACGGATGCAACATTTGATCTGTAGTTGGTATGCTTCCAGCCAATTCCGTGATCCTGTTCGTGAATACAGACAACATTCTTGCACAACATCGACTCTCCCTTGTGATCCACTAAGTGCCCGTCCAAGTATTGTATATGACCGAGACAGTCACATCCAAGGTCAAGCCGATTGGCCGACGTTCCGAATCCAACATCTCCGAGGTCGAAAGCTTGTTTTCTATGGTAAGGGGCTCGCGGATCACCATACGGAACCGTCATCTCGCTGAGGCTTAATCGGTAAAAGACATCACGATTGTCATAACGGATCGAATGTAGCACAGGACCTTCTCGGGCATTGAAGGATACGCGGAAGGACCATTTCTGCCACTCAATTTTGTGCGCATCTATCGTGAAGGAAGGTCCCTCCGGCTGACTGATATGTAACGGTTTGAGATCGGTTCTCAACGGGGTCTTCATGAGATCCGCAGCATATTCCACTGCTTCAACCTCATTCCATTTCCTGCCATGGTCTCGGATCTTTTCATCTGCACCGGTTGAGAGCCTGTCAATCCTGACAAGCTCATTGGTCCGCGCGTCAAAGACAGGCGAGAAGTCCAGCGGGATGGAATAAAAGTTGTGTTCGGGATGGTCTGGTTTCGTGCTTAGATACATATAACATTGCCACATCTGTCGGCGTTCTCCCGCAGTATCCGTGCCATACATCCAGGGGTCCGGAAGGACTTGATATCCCTCTGGAAGCTCTAGTAACTTGATCTCTTCGATAACTTTAGGATGAGCCAGCACGACTGCCTCGATAGCGTTCATCTCCTCCACGTCGACTGGAGGGAAATGGTTCGGAAAGGTCTCCGTGTTTGTGATCTTGCCAGCCGTGAGATCAACGACGCTCTTGTGAAGCATGAAGTTCTTGCCGATTAAGAAGATAACGTTGGCGCACCTGGGTGGTGCTTTTGGCAGAGCCTGATCAAGGCGCTCGGCTTCGAGGAAAGCAAGGAACTCATGCTTAATGGGTTCAGCCATGTCGATCGACTTGAAGTACACTCTTTCGGATTCGTATGCTCGGCGAACGATTGTCGCGGTATATCGAATTTCGTCTGGACTCAGGGGACCTACAAAGATCAGTCTTCTGCGACCTCTTCCTCAAACGTCCTTACTGAATGGATGTGGACACGTTGCATGCGCATTTTCTGAAGACTTCACTGCAGCCGCCTGCGACACTCCGTCCGCCATCCCAGAGACTAGACAATCTGCCAAGTGCATTGTCCGCTTGTTATTGGAAAGTCGACTTCGGAGATAAGTGCGACCTTTATGGGGTCGAGATTGAAAGGCGGCGCTGATGTTCCGGAAGCCAAATTTAATTTTGGAAGTTCCGCCGCCGCCGTGTGTACCTCAACCTCAACCATCGGGTGTACTCCGGGTACATGTGCAAGAGGTACATCCTTGGCGTGCAGCCGCCTGATTGTAGATGGTCTTTCCGCAACGAAACTAGAATGGCGATCAGGCCAAGTTGACTTCCCAATTGAACAATCGCAGGATTTCAGTCCAATCGAGCGAATGACCACTAGATTGATGCCCATCCGCTGTCCAGACTGATAGTAACACCTCGATCGCTCGATCTACGTTCCCCAAACCCAGGGCTCCGAGAGCTGTCAATCTATCCAAGACATACTCTTTCTCGCGATCAGAAGCAGCTTCGCAGCCGAAGGTGAATAAGGGAAAGAGCAGAGATGAATCAATTTCTGAATCGTCATGCTGGCAGGAGTTTGCGATGTGTTCCAATCCTTTAGTCATTGCGACTCTGACATCTTGAGATCTAGATGGGAGTCCCTCCACGCGGCGGTACAGGTGTATCAAGGTCGAGTATACGAAGGCGTCGTGACAATCCGTGAGGATTGCGAGTTTCTTAGCACCCATCCAGGACTGACCGGTAACACTACCGATTAGATGCTGCAAATGAGTTTCTATTACTCGACATCGTAGATGTAATTGATAAGCTTGTCTCAGGTTCATTTGCTCATGAGTACATGATGTGCGACGAGTGAGGTGCCCGATCTCGATAAAATATGGCACCACATCCTGAAGGAAACTCATATATGGATCAAGTTTGAAATCCTCTTCCGTTTGTGCTGTGCCCTGCGCGGATTGAATCCAATATGTCCCTTGAAAAGATGGCTGCGTGTTGACCGTCGTGCTGGTCATGGATGACATGACATCAAAATAAGCAAGCCACTTCAACAGGAAACGATACAGCTCGGACGTAGAAGCACCTTGATCGGGACCGCCACGCAGAGCGATGATTCGTTTAGCGCCGTCGAGGTGTAGACGCCAGGAGCTAGTAGTCGCTCTCTTCCTTGCAACCACTTCAAAGTCGCACAGAGCGATTACAGCTGCGAGTGTTTGATCGTTAATCTGGCCATTTTCAGATCTGCTTAGCTCTTTCTGGACTCCAGATACCGCTGTGTTGATCAGCGTGGTCAGGAGTTCTTCATCCGGCTCCAGACCACGCAAACTCCTGTAATTCTCGAGACTGCTGGCCAGTAGAACTGCGAGCAATGCTTCTGAAGATTGTGCTACTGGAGATAGAATCCGCACAATGGGATTCGACGTCTTCTCATGGGAAGTATGAAGGCAGGACAATACCTCGGTGAAGTGATACCATAGCTCCTTGTAAAAGGGATTCAGTTCCAAGAGTGATGACGCCGTGGGAGTTGAGGGCCTGGACAGGAATATAGGACTTTCCAGAAACGAATCCAGGATTGCAGGGTCAGAAAGATCGAATGCGTTTGGCGCGGTAACTGCGATTTCAGTTGAGATCAGACTGGGCAGTATCACGATGGAGCTTAGAGACCCCGCTGCACCGGAGACGAAGTCGCCTAAAGAATCAGAGAAAGCCTGTGACTCTCCACGATCCAATTCCATTATATCCTGGTCCTCTATGGACCCCTCTGATGGCGGATTGTGCTCATCCGAAGAAACCGTGTCAACAGAGCTTCCCACACTAGTAAAGCTATCCCCTCGACTCGTCTTCTGACGCTTCGTAACTCTGATTGCAACACAATCTTCCTTTGCAGCTACGCAGTGATGACACGGCCGCTCGTCCTCATTTGAGCATTTGAAGCGTTTCAGCCTACAGCGGGCGCAAGCATTGCGAACACGAGGCACAGGCGGACCCTGATCTGGTCTCCGTCTTCTGGGCATGACTACCGTAATCTATCATCTATGTCGACAGTGAAGCAACGGTACAAGCGATTGATATCTTAAAGGGAAGCAGCGTGAAAGCGAGCAGGAAAAAGGCAGACGTAACGCTCGCTGGCTAGCTATGGCTCTTGCATCGTATACGTACCGACATACAAAGCACCAGCAACGCCTCGCGCGGCGTTTTTGTCTCCGATCTTTTATATCACTCACGTGTACAGAAAAGCCCCGGACGCTCAAAGCCGATGGCACGTGTGGGATCACGCGACCAATTGCAATGCTCGACTACGACAGGCTCTTGCGTACGGGAATCCGAACTAGTTTTCGGTCGAGTAGGGAATATGTTAATACAGAGGCCGGTTGATGGTTGCACTATAGGGTCGGTTTCGACGCTCGTCTAGGGACACAGGTGAAGGCGGGGAATGATGCACTCGGACTCGCTGCCGATGATTACGCCGAGGCGACCTCGCACATATCGATCAGCATCCGGATGTTCCTCCACGATCCACGAACGCCTTCTTCTTTATCTGCGTTTCTTGGCCTCCACTGCGGGTCCATCCGTGCCTCATGTACACCAAGCGCCAGTAGAACATCCGGAGATCTATCACACCCTAGCAAGCAGCTTTCCTTCTTTGTGATTGATATCCTTTCTTCAACCTCCTGAACTTCCCCAATTTGTGCCGTGCCTTGGTATCGATCTGCTATGACTGCTTCTATCGCGGAGGCTCCACAGTCGGTGGTTCAGGCGGAGCATGATGGTGAAGACCTGCAAGCACTTGGATATGAAACGACCATGTCACGAAAGTTCAGTTTCTACTCGATGCTGTGTCTCGCATATGCAGTTTTGGGTACATGGAGCACCTTCGCACAAGACCTCGGTTCTGGTCTTTCTGCTGGCGGGCCGATCAGCATCCTCTACGGACTGCTTGTCGTGTTCGCCTGCAATATCTGTATAGCCATGTCTCTCGGGGAAATCTGCAGTAGCATGCCAACAGCGCTTGGGCAGGCTTATTGGGTGGCGAAACTCTGGCCGACAGAGAACGGCAGGATCTTGAGTTATATAGTGAGTTGCTATCCTGAGATGTGTAGAGTTCCAGTACTAACATCTTCTCAGACAGCCTGGGTCAATACCGCTGGGGTGAGCATATCGTACCGAGTTTCGTGCGTCGGTACTGATGTTTGTAGTGGTGGACTTTGACCGCGAGTCAAGTAGCCTTCATGACTTCCTTCATGCTCGGGATGAAGGTCATGTTTGAGGAAAACTGGAATGGTGTCAATGAAGCATGGGTCAATTTTCTACTTTTTGTTGGTATCACGCTACTCGCCACGGCCTTCAACGTTGTCGCATGTCGGAAGAGCAATATTCTCCCCTGGTTCAACAATGGCATCTTCTACCAGAATATTCTGCTGTTGTTTGCGTTTTCTATTACGCTATTGGTATGTACTGGTGCAAAGAGTGATCTTCAATTCCAGAGTGGCAAATTTGTGTTCGGCTCCTGGGTCAATGAGACTGGTTGGAGTGATGGTGTCACTTGGTTCATTGGTCTGATTCAGGCGGCGTACGGACTGACTGCCTTTGACTCTGTGATTCATCTGGTCGAGGAAATGCCAAAGCCGTCCATCAACGCACCAAGAGTGCTCAATCTGGCAATCATTACAGGAACAGTGACCGGTGGCTTATTCATGATCATCTGTCTGTTTTGCATTCAGGATGTGGATAATGTCATCGACACAGCGACCGGTCTACCTTTCATGCAATTGGCGTTGGACGTCATTGGACTGGATGGCTCCGCAGTCCTGTTGGCAATATACATCAGCAATGGTGTCTTTCAATTATTCTCAATCATGACGACCTCGTCGCGCCTGACCATGGGATTCGCAAGAGACGGCGGATTACCTTTCGGCGACTACCTCTCGAAAGTTGACACAACGTGGCACGCCCCTGTGCGTGCAATCTGGTTTCAAGGATGTCTGGTCTCGCTCGTATCGGTCCTCTATTTCTTCTCAAATGCTACGCTGGAAGCAATCCTATCTGTGTCCACCATAGCACTGACCATTTCTTATGCTATTCCGATCGCCGTATTGCTGGCTGTAGGTAGGGACAAATTGATTCCGGGAACATACAAACTGGGACGGTTCGGATATTGTGCGAATATCGTGAGCGTCGTATACTGTTGCATCACGACCGTTTTCTTCTTCTTTCCGTCCTCACCGAATCCATCTGGTGGCGATATGAATTATGCGATTGCGGTATTTGGCATTGTCTTGCTGATTGCCACGATATTTTGGTTCATCAAGGGCCGTAAGACGTACTTGTTGACGGCTGCGGCTAAAGCGGAACATGTCAAGGTCGAGCGGGAAATCTATTTGCAGGGCGTAGAATTGGACAAGACTAATTCAGCAACGAGTCAAGGACCGTCTACGAGCAAAAAAGTTCGGGAAGTTTTGTATCAGTGATAGACTTGTCTTGTCATTAAAAATGTCATGATTGAACGATGAAAAAAACCAAGACTTTATGCCAGTGTAAATTTAAACAATTTCTGAATCATTTTCAACAATTCTCTCGCTGGCGTTGGAGGAGGAGGTGTTGGCGGATTCGACGCTTTACTGACGGGAGCAGCCGCCGTATTAATAGTGGTAGTATTGGTATTGTTGGTACTGGATGGAGCGAGGGTAGGCCGCGCACCACCGACAACGAGAATGTCGTCGTCAAGCAACTCTGATTTCGTTTTCGTCTCTTCCAAAAAACTTGTTGGCGTAAAACTTGCTGCCTCATTCACCGTGTTGAGTAATCCTCGCGTCGTCGTCGTCGTGCTGCTGGCCAGTACGGTAACAGTTATCGTCACCGTCACTACTTGTTGATCCTGTCGTCCCTGATTACCATCTATGCTGTTGCCGCCGTTGCCGCCCGCAGAATCAGAAGCACTAGGAGAAGGAGGAGGTCTCGTGAGGACGATTGGCAAGACAATCAATAAGAGTAGTGATACGATTGCGGCGAGACTGTACGTGACGATATGACAGCGCCGGTGATCGAGCAAATGGTCTCGTCTGAATGGATTCGAAAAGAGTTTGGTGTCCCAGTACACTTCATCCTCGACCTCGTTCTTGTACACTTTAAACAATTTCTTGTCCTTTTCCGTAAACACGCGCCGCGGAATCGACACTTTCATTCCCAAAAAGAATTGTGGTGACTGAACTTTTTCCTGGTCTCCAATTCAAGGAAAAAATGGTAAGAAAAGGGGAGGGTAGATTGGGTGAAACCAACGGACGGACGGATGACGCTCGAATGCGACGCTACGCTACGCGACTCGTCACGCACGAAAAAACTAGAATATTTTTCCAGACGTTTCGAGTTGCAGTACAAATGTCAATCACTCTTGGTCTGTTTAGATTTAGTAGCTGCAAAACAAGCCTTGAATGCCATCATCTACACCCGTCAGATCAAACACGTTCCCTTTCAGCTCCCCTTTCAGGAATGGAATGGATGACTTGCCTCGGTGGTACATTTTCGCCAATCGCCATAGACGGATTTACATTCCAATAAAGCATTGTTTTCCGCAACACATCCACTCGAATTCACCGCTTTGTCCCAATGATCCTCTTCTTCTCCACCTCCGTCGTTACTCTTACTTGGTTGTCTCGGACTAGGCGACATCTACTCCACTCTTAATGTATTACTGAAAATCGCACGCACACAACACTTGCCACAAAAAGGCTCGACCGAGCAAGTGGCGAATTTTAGCCGAGATTACATTATAAAAGTGCTTTTGTAGGAATGCAGAATATATATATTGTATATGTACATGTATATACGTATTGTGTGCAACAGACTAGTCGCAAATGCTCCATGCCTTGATACTCTCTATTGCCATTGCTCGCTTATTGCCCTTACCCCAAGTCGGATACCAAGTATCTTTGGCAGAGTAGAAATCTGCCATGGCCGTCGAAGTGCCATCAACCCATGGCTTATTGCCAACGCCATCAGGGAAGAAACCAAACGATGTGCCGACTGCAACGTTCAAGATCAAGTAGAACTTTTGATCGAATGGAGCAATGTCGTTGTTAGCGCCGGCCCAGGGATTCACGATGGCCGTTTTGTTCGTGGCATCAATGACTGGCCATAGACCTCTTGAAAAGAATGGCTCTGTAAACTTGATGTAAAAGACCTGTCGGAGGTGGTTGTTGACGTAGGTGTACAGATACTTGTCTGTCCATTCGAGACCAAATGTATTGAAGCCATCGGCAAACGTCGAGTGATATTGAGTGTTGGGGTTCGATGTGCGAAAGAAGGCGTCCAAGGTCGTACTAGGTCCCCAGTGGAGGGTCGTCGTGACGACGTTGCGACCGCCGGCAGAGTAGGCAATGTCGTTACCTCTACTCTCAACGATATCAATCTCACCACTGAGAGGCCACGCTCCATACACATTGTCTTCCGGCAACATCCATATCGCCGGCCACAACCAATCGCCCTCGGGCATCCTGGCCTTGATCTCAATCTTGCCGTACTTCATGCTGAATTGACCTTTCGAAATCAACCTGGCCGACTGCACAGGATTGATGAGAGTCTTCGAGGTGGAGTTGGACGTCACGACACAATCGCTGGACGTGGTCCCAGTACATGTCCCATCGGCAGTCAAATCGACGGTATACCCATTCAGAACAGCCTCTTCGCCAATCACGTCCGAGGTCAAGGTCGGCTTGATGTACAACGTCCCATCCTCAACGAAAGCATTATTGTCGGAATCTGTGGCCCACTCGAATTCGCCAGTACCGAATCCACCGAGATTGACTTCTCGAGTCCATAGATTGGAATCAATGCCATTTGCCCACGTCTCATCGAGTGTCATGCAAAAGTTATGTTTTGGGACACCCTCATAGCCAGTGTATATTAAATATGCACCAACTAAAGTGCCAATGAGTATACCGATGAGAGGTATTCCCTTGATCACTCTCAGGGCAGTATCGCTCTCCGTCATCCAGGGCTTCAGATTGGGCTCATAGATACGGCGAGACTTAAATTGAGCCGAAAAGTGTAGACGTCGTTCTTGAATGAAGCCGAGATTGGATTGTTTTCTGTGGTAAGTCTCGATTATGCTTGACCTGTTCTTGCGCAGACGGCTCGAGTTGGTACTGGTGAACGATCTGCCAGTCAGGGAGCGTGCATAACTTCTTTCGCCAATGGACTTTGCATATGGTTTCTCGGGTGATCTCGTCGGCTTGGGATATGCGATCGGAGACTTGAAATCAATGACATAGTCGGCATCGTCTTCGTCTTCCTCGTCGTCAAGCTCTTCCTCCTTGACCTCCTTGATCTGAGATTTTGTACCCCAAAAGAAAACCTCGTCGTCGTCGTCGTCTTGTTTAGAAGATTGAAGGGTCGAAGAAGGCCGAGAGACTACTGTAGGTCGGACGTGGACAGCACGGACTACTCGCTCAATGGTGGCAGATTGATCATTGAGCTGAAATTCGGGAGACACGTAGCCTTGGGCGTGAGAAACTTCACTGGATGACCTCGACGAGACACTTTTGTTGTCTTGTGCCGGCGTTTCTCCAGAGGATGGCAGAGGCCAGTTGTCGGGACACGGCCACGGGTATTCCACGACATCCGCAATATCCTGATCGTTCTCATCCGAAGAACTCACTTCTTGATCCTCGTAGTGGATCTCCTGTCGCATGATATGTAAAACGAATGAATTTGAGTTTGACACTCAAGGCTGCCTCGCGAGTCAAATAGAAGCACGAACGGCCTTCATAAGAAATGTCTTCTCTTGTCACTTCCCAAGAATGGAATAGAGCTGTCAGCCAACGGACGTCCGACACATTCGTCAGCTGGCGATTCGCAGTGTTCCGGGAATGGATGACATTCTAGTGGTGGTGTTACACCAAAGCCGAAATGTGGCGGGTGTGGCAATCAGAATCCATCGCTGCAGTCTGCATATCCTCTTCCTCGGATAAAGGGAGCATACATTTGATACGGTGCACAGCGACTCGTCAGTCATCTCTCGCATGTGTTTTGAAATTTACCTGACACAAATTGCCTGGACACGATACAACTTGACTTGGACTTTCCGATGTGCTCAGTTGTTGGGAAGTGCTCATTTCGCGATGAGGTTCTTTGTGGCTGCGCCCGATCAGATCGGTGGAGCCGCCGCGGTGGACTTAAAAGATAGGACTTTGGCTCCAAAAGGAGAACGCACCGATGGGTAATGGGCTGATTGTGATGGGGCCCAACCCGTGGCGTATTCCGAGTATTATTGTTGGACCGGATCTCGCAGACAGAGTGTGGCACGGCATTCGACGGGTACTTCCGCTTCAGCCAAACTCTGTTCAGATGCGGATTTTCTCATTGGCTGGCTGGTGCTCCAGTGTCTGCTGGCGAGCCCACAGGTCTGGCCGCGAATGAAGGATATCATACAAAAATATGGAGACTCAGAGCCTTTCTGGTGCCGTTCTCTGTCTGTTTTCCGGATGAAGCTGCCGTACGTTGATCTTGTGAGGGGATTAGGTCGGGGTATTTGCAGGATGACAACTTGGCCGAGACACAAATCGAGGCCGAACAAGACTTGTCAAGCTCCGATTCGAACCTTTTGGCGTCATATCTTCGAGACATGACAGACATCTCGATGCGATGCCGGAACCAGTGTTCTCAATGCCGAAGGCGCCTGCTGGGCTTTGTGATCCATTGGGTCGGACGTATCATATCGAGAGGCAGATTTCCAATGTAGAACGTGGCCGACCCTTCTGTCCGCGCTGTGGAGGATGTGGCGCCGAATCCACAAGTCGGTTCGAGACATTCCTCGGCGGAACTGCTCTACTGGCTTGACGGACGTTGTAACGGCGAGATGTCACAAGGGTAGATGTCGTTTCCGGAATTTTGTGTTTCTAGCGCTCGGCATTGGCCAAAAGCTTCTCCATCCGCTGACCTCAGGAGATCCGGCTGCAACTAACATAGATTAACCCAATAGCCAGCACTTGAGTAGTGATCATCCGGGACCGACGAGATGCCTCTCAATCTCTTCGACAGAAGGCAAAGTGCCGCCGACCAGAGGCGACTGTCGACAAAAGCCAGACGAGACACAGTCGTCAATCTGAATGACGCCGCCTCTGACACGTCGGATCTCGCAGAGAAGCGGGAGAAGTTCTTCACGCAGATCGACATTGATACGGTTGAGGATGACGAAGACAGCGGAGACTACATCGAGCTCATGGCCAATCGACTCTACAAATACTGTGAAAACAAGTCTCTCTTCGGCGTGACGGACGATTACAATCGCAGTGCCACAGCTCTGCAATATGGCCAAGGAGAGTACAAGACATACAGCAGATGTCCGATCCCAGGATGGGACGAATCCATCGTCGGCCTCGACGCCCAGGCAATCATCGCCATCGATAACACTATGGTGCAGACAGTGTCAACCAAAATTTTGCATACTGTGACCGACATCATAATCGACGCGAGTACGACTCTCCAAGTATTCAACAGTCTGCATGAACTCCGACGAGCACGGATGGAACATCCACAAGCGTTCATTCGAGATGAAAAGCTGATCGTCCTCTGGAGTAACGATGCAGAGCATGCTTGTAGGCTCGCAGCATCGATCCAAGAACAAATCCTCGAAATTGTCTGGAACGACGATCAAATCTTGCGACAGGGAGATGGTGATCTGGAGAAGCAGAATGCGAAGAATCCGAATCAGAGGCCAAGGCACTACAATGCTCCAGCCACAGTGGCCCTAGCTTGGGCATTGCTGGCAGTCCTGTTCGGCTTGTTAGTAAGAACTTTGTTGGTCGAATCACTATATGACCACACCTGGCAGCGATTCGCATTTTTGGTATATTATCCGACAATCATGTTCATGTAAGTCATCGCTCAGACTTCCTCGACATTACTGACGAGCCAGGTCCATGTTCTTTTTCATCGTCGTCGCTGGTATTGTCCTTCAGACTTTTCTACCATTGGGTTTCCTAAAGAAGAACTCACACTCATATTCAGCGACTCCTCCTAAACGAATGACGGGAGACCTGCCGCACATCACGATCCAATGTATGTCTTGCTCTAATCTTTCCGTTGTAGATCCGTTTGACTAATTGCATAAGGTCCCGTATACAAAGAGTCCCTCAGTGGAGTCATCGCCAAGACCGTCGATTCGGTGAACGTAGCCATGCGTCGTTATGAGTTGCAGGGTGGGACTTGCAATCTCCTGATTTCTGATGACCGAATGCAACTTGTCGATGAGGAATCTGCAGACTTCCGCAAACAATATTATCAGGACCACGACATTGCCTGGATCGCTCGTCCCGGCCACAACTCTGATGGCTTTCTTCGCAAAGGAAAGTTCAAGAAGGCGTCCAACATGAACTTCACCCTTAATATCTCGATGAGAGTCGAGGAACTTCTGGAGACTGTATACAGACCTGAGGGCTGGACCGAATTTGACGAAGAAGACGCCTACGATCGTATCTTGCAAGAAGTACTCACCGAAAACGGTCGGGCACAAGGAGCAGGCAACGTGCGTATCGGAGACCTGATCCTTCTGATCGATTCGGATACTAGGGTGCCTGCAGATTGTCTCTTGGATGCTGCTTCAGAGTTTGACGGTTCCCCAAACTTGGCCATCCTACAGCATGCCTGTGGTGTTTTGCAAGTCTCGTTCGACTACTTCGAGAACGCAATCACCTACTTCACCAACTACATCTATCGCTCCATCACTCTCTGTGCGGCTGGAGGGGACGTCGCGCCATTTGTAGGACACAACGCGTTCCTCAGATGGAGCGCTATACAGGAGATCAAGATGACAGATCCCGAGACCGGATACAATACGTGGTGGTCCGAGGATCACGTCTCTGAGGATTTCGAGATGGCACTGAAACTGCAGATGATGGGCTATGTCGTCCGACTCGCCGGGTACACGAACGGCGAGTTTGAAGAAGGGGTCTCCTTGACCATTTACGATGAACTGGCTCGATGGGAGAAATACGCCTATGGTTGCTCAGAGTTGGTCTTCAATCCCTTGATTTACTGGCCGGTGCGAGGTCCGTTCACCAAACTGTTCAGGACATTCGTGTGTTCAAACATTCCTGGATTTGCGAAATTCACGATCCTGGCGTACATTGGAACATACTATGCCATCGGCGCGATCTGGATCACGACTCTCGCAAATTACTTCTTCACAGGCTGGTACGCGCAGAATGTCGACCAGGCGTACTTGAATTCATTCAAAGTGTTCCTCTCCGTCATTGTCGTCTTCAACGCAGCAAGTCCTCTCGCGCACGCTCTCGTCCGATACAGGATGGGCGACTGTGCATTCTGGAAGGCGTACTGGGAAAACACCAAGTGGCTGTGGTTCTTCATGACATTCTTTGGCGGACTCAGTCTGCACGTCTCGAAAGCGCTGATTGCGCATATGTTCTCCCTAAACATGCAGTGGGGTGCGACCGCGAAGGAAAAGGACAACTCGAACTTCTTCAAGGAAGCCGGAAGAATCTTTGGCGCGTTCAAGTATACGCTGCTCGTATGCCTCATCGGCGTCATCGGGATGCTGTACCTTGGCCTGTGGGCCCCACTTCAATGGAGAATCAACAACTTCAACTCGTGTTTCCCCATGGGATTCACCATCCTCGGACACATTCTGCAACCGATCGTCCTCAACCCGCAACTGCTGGGAATGTAAAAAGTGACCCAAAAAGTCAGGCTTCCATCCACTTGAGATCTCGCATAGCAGGCGCATAATGATTCTGTCACATAGACACGTTGTACATACTTTTTAAATTCTTCAGGTCGATATATAGACATAGACCATATTCACTCTCATTCCTTGTCCAATGTGCGCTTGCTCAAAACGTCTTGGGCCGTAGAATCAAGAGTGAAAAGCAAAAACACGCAAATCGGGAGGTTGCTCACGTAATACAACCTCCAGCCACACGCCGTCTCCAACAACAACCTTCAAAACTCTCGAGTGCACAACTAGCCAATCTCACGTGTAGACATATAGATTCTTATCTTCGTACATAGACTAGGTAGGGCAAATTTTTGTTTTCTGAAAATTGTGAAAACCCTCGAGGGTGAGATGTCGGCACAAGATGTATCGCCTGCTTCAGCGAGTACCACAGTGAACGAGCCTCAAGACGCTGCTGCTGAGCTTGACCCGATCGAGGTCAATCACGAGGAGGGAGAGCGAGAAGATGTAGTGACATCGGAACAGTTAAAAGAGAGTAATGAACCTCGTAAACGATCTGCCGAGACGTCGATAGAGTCGGTCGATGCCAAGAGACGGTGCAATGACACGCCAGACAGCCCATCACTTCGAAAAAATATAGGCGTCGAGCAGACACCACTGTATGATGAGCAAAGTGCCGACGTCGAAGCATTCGCAGACCACGTCTCTGAGGCACGAGACGCGGTGGACCATAAACATGGCGACGAGCAGGAAGTCGAGCAACCTGCCGTACCTGAAGAGGCTCCAGTGCAGGCCGACCTGCCCGAGTCTGAACTGACCTCAGAAGAACACTTCACACCAGAATCATCTGTCAATAAAGTTGATACTGAGGAAGTTGAGCCTATTGTTGACGAAATAGACGTGCAAAACAAGCAGATTCAACACCTGGAACGTGAACGAGAACCAGTAGAAGGAGAAGAAAAAGGAGAGGGAAAAGTAAACGATACTGAGATACAAGAAACACCAAATACAAACAAGCAAATCGAGCGAGAAGAACCACAGATACAACACGAGTTGGATGAATCGGATGAAGAAGAAGAAGGACGGAAACCAATTCCTATTCGTGAAGACTCGGACGACGAGAACGAGTGATCCTGCACTGTCGAGAATGTGCTATTCATGTATATACTTATACGTCTTTACGAAAACTTACATCTTGTCACCAAATTAAATCATATATGGGTACATAGTGGCTTTTCACGATGCTTGAAAGAATTCTTACAATGCAGAAAGTGATCTCTGAAGAAACGATCGATGCAGAATGCCGGGTTTAGGCGACGGATGCATGACAGAAGGTATGGACAAGCAAATCCGCAGCGCTTGGCCTTGCATTGAAGTCCAGCTCAAAGGTCTTCTGCAAAAAATCCTTGCCGTCGGCACTGATGTCGAGTGGAATGTCCGGCGCAGAATCCGCACCGCCAATCTTGAAAATCGCCTGCATTTGATCGAATTCGGGATACGGGTGTTGACCGGTGAACATTTCTACGATGAGACAACCAAGCGACCAGATATCGGCCTTCCTAGTGTACTGCGTCTGTCGTACCACTTCTGGTGCCATCCAGAATACAGAGCCCTGAAGAGAGGGTCGGTGAGAGGCCTTAAGGACTGATTCCTGCATCGACAACAACTTTGGCTCAACCTTTTTGGAGATTCCAAAGTCGGATATCTTGATCACACCTTTATTATCGACTAGGATATTGCCACCCTTGATATCTCGGTGGATAATGTCGCGCTCATGCAGATAGTTGAGACCCGTCAGAATCTGACGGACAAATTGCCGCACTAGAGGCTCTTTGAACGCGCCATATTTCGTGAGCATTTCAGTCACAGAACCTCCCGGCACATACTCCAAGAAAATGTTCAGGTGCGTGTCGTCACTATTTGACCCGAGGTACTGTACGATATTGTCGTGCTGAAGATCCCGTAGCAGAGCGATCTCCCTCTGCAGTGCATCGAGCATGCTGGTCTTTCTTACAGTGACATCGCCCGACGTATTCTTTGGTAGATCGACCTGCTTGACGGCCATCAGCTCGCCCGTCAGAGCATTCATGCCCAGTACCACGGATCCGAATGAGCCTTGGCCGATCAACGCTCCTTTAATCCATGAGAAAGGACCAGTATTCTCAGCATCCGCAGAGTCTACGGAAGAGTTTCTGAGGTCGACAGCCTCACCTGATGCAAGAGCTATAGACTGAGCGCGTAAAGTCGAATTGGTCTCGTCTTCGTCAGCCGTGAGCGCAAGCTTCTCTTTCAGATAATCAGGCAGGTCGTAGCCGTCTTCCAACTCGGAGATCGCTCCCTCGTACTCGTCACCCTCGGCTTCGGAAACTGCAGATGAGGACGAAAACGAACCTCCGTCCCTGTACATATCCTCCGAGAATTGTGAATCCGGGCCCTCAGTAGAGACCGTGCGGCAGGAAAGAGCTGACTTGACGCTGAGCTCGTAATTTGTGCCCGTGGCTTCTCCCTCTGGCATGGGAGACTTGATACTGCGCTTAGACCTAATCGTATCCGCCTTCGAGATCGTGCTCGGCGAGCGATGCAGCGATCCTGGCCGTGACTTGCGAGGCAACATCGTCGCAGATATCCATGCGTCACCTACCGACGGAATTGGTGGCATGAGACTCTTGTAGCTCGCCACCGACAAGACCGATGCATTCGAAGGTCGCCGCTTCGCGGATCCTCGTGCGGCAACGCTCATCCTTTGACTGCGTCTGATGGAGTTTCTCACAGTCTTCTCCAAGATCAAGGTACTAGCTTCGGGGAAGTAATCCTGCAAATTACTCGAGATGAGCTCAGAAGGTGGTCGTCCACCGAAGAACTCCTTGATTCGAGCCTTCGGGCCTCGCGGGGGATTTTGACTAGAGGGACTGATCGCGGAAGGCGTAGTCGGTGCCGTCGATGTGGAAGCAGATCGTATATGATGCGGCATCTCTCCAAAGAATCCGCCAATCTTCTTGAGTTTGCCCATGTTGTTCACCATAGCCTGATCTTTCAGCAGGGCTTGTTGCTCCTTGAGGATCTTTGTGGCTTGTCTGTGTTCAAGTATGGAGGGCGCAGAATCTCGCTTCTTGAGAATGAGTCGCTCACGTTCCGGTCTGTTTGGATCTTGGCAGATCTGTAATAGCTCGTCAATGTCAAGCTGCCGAGCAGGACCGACATCGGCCGTGACAAAAGCGCAGTAATTTTCTGCTCGGTCGGACGGATCCATCGTGATGGACTCTGATAGACCAAACTTCTTGAGTGCCTTCTCCAAAATCATTGTCGCCGTAGTGCATTCGCCAATGTTGACAATCCTTGTCTGACCTTCCTCACCAATGAACTTGACGCAATTCTGCAAGAGAGAGCTCATGCCGCTTGCGGAACGTACAGGGGACTCCACAGAATCTCCCTTCGCATTCTTGGTCTTAGTCGGTGAGAGGCACAGACTTGCGCCGCGATTCGGGTGTAATGTGGTAGGGGTCTTCAGCGTCATCGAGCTCGAGTGTGAATGAAGAGAAACAGTAGGACTCAGCGGCGCGAGATCCAGGGCGAGGGCAGCAGCTATAGACTGTGGGCGCACCGTGCCAAAGCATTTGTTACGAAGGGCCTTGATAGCAACCAAGAGTCGGACCCGATCACCGACCTTTGCAATCCCGAGCTGCTTGAGAGCAGTCTGGTCGCACTCCAAAAGCGCGTCGCCATTTATGTGGTTACTGACAAAGATGGACGCGTAGGAAGCGCTATCGACGGTCTGAAGCCAGTCGGCGACACGCAGCTCATTCCAGCTCTTGACCTCATTCAGAAGCTTGTCGCCGTCGGGAGAGGCGTTGGAGTCCGACAGAACCTTGAGAGACATTGATCAATACATGACCTACGAGAAAAGGAGAGTCTCGAGCAGCGCTACGTAGCTGTAGCGTCAGTATAGGATCTTCCTGGTCCGCAGGTCGCCTCAGCCGCGTGAGCAATACCAAGACTCTGGACACCATCCATGCGCACACGTGATGCGGCCCGCGAGCGGCAAACTCCAAGCCACTTTGCCGCATTTGGTATGCCGCTCAACCGTGTTCGCCGCCGTGCAGAATAAGCGTGATCGTTGGGAAGAAATGTTGCGGCAGCTCGATTGGTGTGATATCGGGGGGGGGGGGGGGGGGGGGGGAAATTGGGAACCCTACGGGGCGCGGGGGGCGCGCCCCCCCCGGGAGAGAAACCCCGCGCAGGCCAACACAACCAACCCTCTGATTCAAT
>VWSI01000055.1:0-41214 GCA_008802775.1 Taphrina betulina | reverse complement strand
CCTTGAAGGAGGAATTGGAAGCCGCGACGAAGATCGGAATCGCCGGTCAAAAGGCGTTGATGAAGAGAATCTTTCATGATGCTGGCTGGGAATCGGCTAGGCTCATCGTGGCGGTCGACAAGACTGACGATTTCTATTATTCTGCTATAGCCCAAGTCAAGATGTCGAAGTGGACAAATGACAATCAAAACTTTACTCTTCTTGGCGATGCCGGATATGCTCCTTCCCCATTCACAGGCGAGGGCGGTACATTGGCAATCACCTCGGCGCGAGTCCTTGCTGGCGAGATCCTCCTTCATGGTCCGGATGTACCAAGAGCTCTGCAGGAATATGAACGGATCATCCGACCGTTCTCAAAGAACAGTCAATTCATCTTCCCAGGAATGTTAACCGTGATGTGTCCCCAGTATGAGTGGCAGCTCTATGGTCGCAATCTGATCGCGCTGATGATCTACCGCGCGAGCGGTAATTGGCTAGTGAAAAAGGTCACTGAATATATGAGTAGAGAGGACCCTACTGCCGCAAGGAAGAATGTAGTTGATGGCATTGATCTAAGTAGGTATGCTTAATGAGTTCATATCGTTAAGAACGAGTACATATACGAGTACGTAGCCATTTTCGAATTCTGCCGCATCACGAGATTTTGCCCGATTTCTTGTGAACCTGCACGCGCACACGTCTGCATTTGTGTGCGAGTATCTCGCACGTAATTTACACATAGAGCTGCTAGTTCCCTCTGTGATGAAGGCACACTACCGTCCCATCCTCTAATAGACTTACTTGATTGTAGCCTAGTCGCGCAGTCTCTGTCTGTTGAACGTGACGGCTTACGGTGGGATACTGGACAAGACTATACTAATTGATACTTTAAGCTTGTCAAGCCGCTGCACAATGTTCTTTGACTGCTCGATTGGAGCGCGTCACGTCTAAGGGCCATGTCCGACTGTCCCGCGCCGGTCGTTGCATAGAATGTGGTGCATCTACATGAAAAGTTTGAGCCAGCATAGAAGACAGGCTTGCTACAAGGACAACGCTAAGCCTATAAACATGATACTGAATGACGATCTTACGCCTCACGATGTATGAAGGACAATAAGCGCACTGAACCTAAGCGCTTGTGCGACAAACAGACTCGGTCAGAATCTTTTCAGAGCAAGCTGCAGTCGACGAAAGATAGGCCTGCATTTACCACATTCTGAGAAGGCTTCAATAAGGCTTGGACTCGAGATAGATTCATTCTCCTACCATGTCGAATGACAGCCATCATGGAGCCTGAAAGGACACACAACGACAGCACACCGCCGGCGGAAATTAAAATACCCTGAACCGATTTTTCATGTCCACATCAGAGGCTAGCGTTTCACTTCGATTTCGTCGGCATTGGTTGCCGTTGGCGAATGTAGACAATCAGAGATTAATACCTTAGTGTCTGTTCACTCCATCCCGGGCTCTTCCCTGGGTCATCATTCTCGCAATTGGTCATACTTGGATACCTGCAAAATACTAGAACCTTCCGAATGTGTACCTCGTACATGTAACGCGGAGCACGAACCGATCGGGTCGGAAGATTCTGCCAATGGCTACTTGCGGAGGATCTCCCATCAATTTCGCCCGGCTGCTGATCGACGAATTGAATACAAGTCTAATTACCGGAATCATTAGCTGCAGGTCCGGTCTATAAGAACTCGCCCTCACCACCCTGAATTTCTGTTCCAAGACTTTCATGACCAAAGCTCAATCACTCTTGATATTCAGCGCTTTTTTTCTTTTCTTCGACGCCAGCGATCCAAGATCTGCTGTCATCAGTCTAGCTGCAAGGCTATTCCCTGTGTCCATATTAGAAAGCAAGGTCCACCCAACACTTCAGACCGTCCTCTCAATTATTACAAATATGCCAGCAACGAAAAGATCCCCATTGTGCGGCCACAACGCTCCGGAGCGTTACACAGATATCCAGCGCGAGCTGAGGACATTGCAGACACCTTGTGGACTTCTCAGGCTCGACAGCTCGACATTGCCCGCGCTGCCAAGACCAAAATCGAGTCTGGATAATTTGGAACGAGTTTTGGCATTCGTCAACGACCCCCATTCCAATACATCAGTAACATGGGATGAAGACGACTGTGCGGACGGATCGTCGTTGTACTTTTCGGGATGTGTCGAGTATAAGCGCGATACTCGACGGTATGTAGCAGACCACATACGGGAGTCGATCTGGAACGGCAGTCTCAATCCCGACGAAGCCATTTTCCGCTGGGCCTATGACTTTGCCGCTACAAAAAAGAAAAAATTCATTTGGGACAAAGATGGCGATCTCACCAACGACAATTTTGGGGGCATCAGCGTCTCCAAGCTGCGGAGTCTACGGAGAGATACTTTACCATCGGCTCACGTACTTTACGGAACTGCACCCATTGCAGTCAAAAGGGTCTTACCACGGGCGGCATCACGGTCCACGTTCCCGAGGGTCAAGAGACGACCCGTTCCAGCCTGGGACCATAACTTGTCTGCAGAATCCACCGAATCTTCCAATACAGACGAGACCGATCGGAGTATCTTACCAAGTCTCGAGGCAAACAGTGGGGAGTCTACCGATGGCGACGCCGGTGACTTGTTGGATTGCCCAAGGACGCCTGTCGTGCCGAGTCAGGACGTTCCTGATGACGTGCTTTACGCATCCACTGAGGCTTTCACGAGCAGACTCGACCTCTTACAACAACAAGTTGATTGGAACGCTCCAGTCTTTTTCACAGACGAGGACGACGAACAAGAGTCGATCTGGACGAGGCCGGTGACCAAGAATGAGAGGAGAGAATAAATAGATTCTGCTGTACCAGTATAGCATAGCGATAGCGATAGCCTCGGCAGTGACACATGTAAAATGAAAACAAAGTAGACATCCGCACGCTAGAATAATTTGCGCAGTGTCAGCCGCTGAAGATCGGTATTCTCCGGACGCCTCCTTGTCGACGCTGCTGAGTGGTGCGGCAATGCCGACAATCATAAAAACTGAAAACATCACCATTCAAGCCTCGACTACACTCTCTTCTCAGCCTGATTCTCACGTTCGCACAAGTCGAGTAAGATTACGACCAGCCACAAGAATGAGAAGAAGAGTAGATAGATGGGGAGAGTCTTGGTGTAGTTAAGGTTCGATATGATTGCTTGAATTAGACAGGTGGCTTACGAGAGGATCTCCCGCGCGTGCGATAACGCCCTCATATGATATAGATAAGAGCGCGCTTATCGACCACCACCACCCACTATTTTGTCCCCAGTCGAGCCCACCAAATACTTGCAATTTCCCACAAATAATCAGTCAACAAAGTACTTGGAAGACATGGGCGAGTCGAAACCGCAAGTGGTGAGGGTCGCGGTAACGCAACTCGAGCCGTGCTGGTTCGATAAAGATGCAACGGTGGATAAAACCATCGAGTATATTGCAAAAGCATCAAATGGCGGTGCTAAATTGATTGCATTTCCCGAACTTTGGTTACCAGGTACTTTTTTCCCTTTAAAAATAAAATCTTGTTTTAATCTGTTTCTAGGCTACCCGGCATGGATCTGGTACCATCCCGTTCATCCACCCTTCATGAAGGCGTACATGGAGAATAGCATCACCCGAGACGGTCCGGAAATGGCAAAGATTATAGCAGCTTCGGAAAAGTACAAGATCAGTGTTGTTTTGGGATACTCTGAATCACACGGCGGAAGCCTCTATGTCACTCAGACTCTCATTGATAGCGGCACCGTCATCTTGCACCACAGAAAGTTGCGAGCGACACATATGGAACGCACCATCTTTGGAGAAGCTTCCGGAAATGATTTGTTGAATGTCGAAAGGACTGCAAGTACGGGTAGTCGAATCGGCATGCTTAATTGCTGGGAACACTTACAGCCTCTGCTCAAGTATCACACCATGTCGTTGAACGAGGAGATTCATGTCGCCGGCTGGCCACCATTGTTTAAAAACCCAACAGACGGGTCTGGACTCTGGAGCATGTCGAGTGATGGCGCACACACAGCATCCAGAATGTATGCCGTTGAAGGACAGTGTTTCGCCTTGTGTTCCACGGCAGTCATGTCGCAAAACGCACTGGACGCTCATAATTTCACTGAGCCGGGCGGACTCATGGGGACCATTGGAGGCGGTCATTCTCGTATCTTTGCACCCGACGGAAGCCTCGTCGAGGCACAATATCTCGAGCCAGACGAAGAAGGTGTCATCTTTGCGGACCTAGACATGACTCGAGTCCGTGCAGCAAAGTCGTTCTGCGACATCTTTGGACACTACTCTCGTCCCGACCTTTTCACATTGAAAGTCAACACTGCCAAAAAGAATAACGTAGAATATTCGTGATTTGTTTTGTAGATATTCTTTTTTACATTGCCTCTTTTTCGATCACTGATGGAGATCAGCACAAAGACCAAGATCAAGAAACAGAGACTCGGCTTTTATATCAATTGCAGCTGTCTTTGAATCCTCGATGCCAAAGTTCATAAAGAGGATGTCGTCCAAATAACCATGATATTTTTGACCTTGAGCCTTCCAGCTCAACGATGTCATGTACATCATCTCAGACTGAGTCCACGGATCGTTCTCGCCGAACCATGAAGGTTTCTTGCCTTGCCCTGGCAAACCTCGACCATTGATCCAGATTGGTTTCTTGGAAATGCCATAGATTGCGAAGGGAGTATTTTGCCTGAATACCATGACGTATGGTTCGTAACTACTGTGGTAGGCGTAGTAGCTCTTGTGGTGAAAAATTGTGAAAACGAACGTATTCGTTTCGTCCGGTATACATGTCGGGTCAGATCTGTGACAAAGGGTGATAGAAAGCGCATTGGTAGCTTGATGAATCGACTCAAGGTCGCTATTGATCGCTGGCATATATTGCACCATACATGCGTCGTCCGTGACGGCCTTCGAAGCCAAGTTCTCTCCTACGGAACCATCCTTTCGAAGCGCGGCGAAAACTCGTTTAGGAGCAATGTCGTAGTGAGTGTATATTTCACCATGAGAATCCCAGAAGACAAAGAAGTTCTTTTCCATTACTCCGTACTTGTCGGGCCGTTGGATGTCAACTGCAAATTTGTAGTCCACAACAGGCGTCTCCGGCTCGCCTCCCCAATCGACCAAGACTCGAAAGTCCTGGAACCATTGGCCATAACAAGCATAGACCGAGTTGGAGCCGAACATGATATATGGCCTATCGGGGCCATAAAAGACACGAGCATCATGTGGCCCGACGCCCAGACCAAGATTTTCGAGATCGCCAAAGCATTTGTTACCAAAAGTGGGTCCGATGGGTAGTATGGATATCTCTTTCACGCATTGTAGTTCTCCGGCCCGAAACTGTGCGATGCAAACCCACTCAGCGAACCAGTACGACCACTCGACCGAATGCTCCTGCTGCTGTGCAACAATGTACCAGGTATCGTTCAAGGTCTTGTGGGGTATTATGTTCGGGTTGTATGCCTGGTTGTCTTTGAAATTGATCAGGAAATACTTCTGGTCCGATGTGGAAACCGAGAAGACCTTCCGATGGCTGTTCTCAATATCGGTGTAGATGGATTGTATTTCAGGAGTATTCTCTGTAGAGGCTTCATTTTTGCCGCTCAGCAGCAATGTCGAGTCTGCGGGGGTGCCCATCAGAGCCGTGTCGAGGCTTTTCGAGGAGTAGGGTTCGATAGTCTCATGTATTGCAGGCAGCCACTTTGCTGAGACGACCTTCAGATAGCCTGAGAAGAGATAAACAGCTACGAAAGTCAAGAGGAGCACAGACAGATACCGGAAAGGCCCTCGACCCAGCATGATGGATCAGTCGTCGCACGCGACAATATCAAGATGTAGAATTCACGAATTTGTTGTCGTGAAAGAACGCCATCCAATGTTTTGGATCAAGATTAAATACCCTCAGTCGCAGGACAACAGAATGAGGCACTGATCCAAGCGATTGGGGAAGCTGACTGCGATACGACAGTTGTATAGCCCTCGGAAGTTAAGCTTTCCTGAGGAGACTCCGCAGAACAATCTTCCGGAGCTCCACCGCACGATCTTGAATTTAATGTACTATGCAGATCTGTGCAATTACCTACGACAAGATATGTCGACCTCCCGCCAGTATATAACCTTTCAAAGGAATAATTCAAACGTCATAGGGCTGTTATCAATGGTCAAGCTACACAAACTGACCACTGACCACACTGCAAGTCATAATTCATCTACATGACCTGGAATAGACTCTAAATGGACATTCTTGTGAGAGAAGTCCGCCTATTGGCTTGTCAATGCTGACCGGCGGATTTACTACATGCTCCAAATCAGGCTGATACTTGTCAACGCCGTCTCCATTACAGTGTCCCTGCGGAAATCAATTTTTTTCATTCATTGACGTGATCGCTATACTGCTGGTGATGTCCGTGTGACGATATTAAGGAGGCTGGCAGGACCATATTGTATCTCGATGGAATAGGCCGGCTTGCGCTCTGACTTTGCATCCTGGCAGAGCACATCTTGCGATTCCCCTTCAGGTTCTGACGATTTGCTATGATGAACTTCACAGTCAATTGATCAGCCGGAGTCGAGACTCTCTGTCTCGTTTTGTTTTTCAGCAGCGTTTCGGCGAAATTCCTGAGACAAGACTAATTGGTAGCTTTTCAGATCGTTGAGCAACTCGCTCGTACAAGCAATGAAGGGACGTTTTTGTTGTTCGAGAATGTCCTTCAAATCAGAATCGTCAGTCTGACGCTGAAGCTCAGAAATGTTGGTGATGTTCTGCCCTGTAGCTTTGATTATTGCCTCCACCTTGGCTATAGAGATTCTGAGAGAAAGTGCGCTTTGTTCATGGATGGAAGACCTGACAGCCTCCCGGAACACGGAATTGTTCCGACTGTAAGAGACATGCTGATCCAAGTCCACTGACTGTTGAACACGCTGCAGGACTTCCAGAGATGAGTGATCACCTTGCACATCCATATCCACAAGCTCGAGCCTAAGGCGAGATACATCCATTCGCGTCTTATTCAGAGCGTCCTCCAAATTCTCTATCTCACGCATCAGTGCCTCTCGATCCTCGCTCGGCTTGCCTATGCGCGCATAAGCAAGATCAAGACTGCGCTGTTGCTCAGCAGCAACACGACTGGCGACAGCAAGTCTGCGTGAAATACAGAGCCTAGCCTTCGCCGCCATCACTCTCCAGGCTCACGGACACTACGAGACAAGAGGCTATGATCTTGCGAAGTCGAAAGCTCTGACTCATGCAACGGCCACGTTGGCAGCCAGATTGCGCCTCCACATGATTGATCTGCATCACATGATTCGCTGCTATCTCTTGCACGTGAAAGGTGCCTTCGTTCTTGTTCCGCAGGCTCGTTCTCTCGACGCTACGCATACACAATGACTATAGTATGACTGAGGAGGGTTTATTGCCATGCTTCACCTGGAGATCCAGCGGGCGCCGATTAGTGATGGCGATCGCCTGATATTTGATCGCCATGCCATGTCCCCAGATGACATTGCATTGTTCTGGCAACGACTTCCACTCTTTCCTGGTCACTTGCTGAGCTACATTGACCCAAACTTGCTCAAGGTCGTTCTGATTCCCTTCTTGTGGGACTTTCAGAAATTTTGTTGTCTTGTGCAGGAGTCCAAGGCTCTGGGTACGCTGAAGTATCGCAAAGATGAGACGGTACAACCGGAGACCGATGATTTGTTGGAGGTACAATACATTCTTTCTAGGAGAAAGCAATAGACTCAGTACAGAGGAAGACTCTTTACCAGTACTACGATGTTCTCTACAGAAATCGGAGGCATCAATAATATCTATATACGACACTACTGACCGTGTCCGCCTTTTCAGAATCGAGTCATCTGAAACCACTATATCAGCTACTTACGCTACACCTACCTTGGTGTATCATCTGAACGAGAAATTTGGACTACCTCGTCAAACTTTGATTCAGGTCAATATGGCTTCAACAATGTATGATTTATTCGGTGCTCAGCAGAAAGTTATTTTAATTCACTGGAAAGGAGAAGTGGCCCTATAAGAGAAGTGACTTTTGTGCCTCTCAGCTTGGATCGTCCCAGAACTAGGTCATACGACGCCATGTTCATCAAGAGTCTGACTGCGTCTGTCGCGATCAATGCCGCTTTTTTGATGACTCAAATTGCAGCAGCACCCTTCAGTGACTCATCCCTAGGCGATGCCAAGACCAGCTTCCCGTATGATACATTCGTGCCAGATGTCACGAACTCTTATCATTGCTGGCAAACCGAGACCTCAAATGATCCAGGTTTCGATATCACACCGGGAATGATCAAGCAAATAATCGCTCCTCTAACAGATGTTTGCGTACGCGACTTGTGTGTAGCGATCCTAGAACAGGAAGGTTTCGTTAAAACGGTTTACATCCAGTACTACAAGACTCCAAAGTTTGGTCCTGGATTCGACCTCAACTTTTCCAAAGCTTCGACCCGCTCCGCGAACAACGATCCAGTAAGCCTCACTCATGCCATTCTTTTCTCCTGATACTGACACTCCAGCACCCTTGGACACGGGATTGTCAGAAGAATGTGTGATCCAGGAAGAAATATCGTCAAGACATGAGATAGTGATTGCAGGCTCTAGTCTCAGATTCAGTATACCCTACAATAAATCACAACTGACTATGCCCGACTCGTTCATAGTCATCGAACTTACTTCCGACTTGTTGTTCCTAGTGGTGGCCGAGCCGTGGTAAGGCTAGATATAACTTGCGTCCACTTCAGTGGCGATTTGGTCCGAGATGAGTGGCTTTGAGAAGTAAAGGATCGGCTGATACCAGGATATGGAATTTCCTGTAAACTTGCGCCTCAAGCATTTCTCGATCGCAAGTACCCGAACGATTTTGTTTGTACCGCCAATCTTTGCAATCAACAAGGAATACTCTAGGGCAGCGAGATGAATTGAGCATGTAATTTCGCAATTTATGAAAGGAGATTGTCTATACCGTCCTACAAATAAGTATGGATCCTGATCCGGAGCGATGGTATCGTGCTCACTACACAAAGTATGGGTGTCTTGAAGCTTCTATCCTTGTTCGCAGTTTCATGCTTGGCATTGGATCCTCGCAACACGACTGTGAAAGCCAGTCATACACTCGAGCAGAAATCCAAGCATGGATTTGATCAACCAACCCCTGAATCTAAAAGGATCTCGCTTCATGTTAAAAACATTACGAACGTTCCTGCTGGAGGTGTCCTTTGCGACCGCGAGCGTGGCACTTCCGTCTATTTTTCGACTGATGAGATCTTCAAGGCCATCAAAGGTGAGAAGTAAACGTGTTGAGAGGGGGCGCATTAGTTAACTCAAGCACAGGCCAGGTCGCCCTTTCTGGAGACGATGCTCACAAGAGCGGTAAATTCACAAAGAGACCTAGAGTAGGCATCGATGGCTCCTGCGATATAGGAGCCAAGTATTACGAGGTGATATTGCGCATCCGTGCTGCAGAAGGAATGCTGTCCTGACTGTCTCAGGGCTATATCGGCAAGAAGGAAGAGTTCTACGTCAACTTCATTTTCAACGAGTCGACCGGGATGGCCAATTACTGCCTTGGCTCAGCGTACGACTGGCCCGTTGCTTCTGATGGAAGTCTCTGGCCTTGTATCCCTCAACCGAAATTGAGAACATTGCCCGTCAAGAGTACAGGCAAGCTGCCATATTGGATTGACTGTCCTCGCGTCCATAACCAATGCCGTGCCAACGCCTCAAGAATTGACATTATGCACAGCATGAAAGGTAACTTGGCAGATTGTCAGCAAAAGACCATCCAACTTATAGTTCACAGGTCCAGTCCAGAAGCTATATTCCAGTGCCGCAGATCACTACGGTTGGGCACCATGCGATAAGACTCTCCCAGTCTATCTTGTGAGGAAGGAGACATGCTTGTTGAGAAGTGATGCTGACGGTCAAGGGCTACTTGAAAGAAGGTGCCATCTCAGAGCACTTCATGTTCAACGAGAGAACGGGAAAGGCTACCCACTGTCTCTCACAAGCTTCCGACGCCCCTGTAGACGCTGAAAATGACATCGTTGCCTGTATTGAACATTCACGAAGTCAAACCGTTCCAGACCAAGCAGGTACAGTAGGCTCAATGCTGGGGACCGAAGCAGACAAAGAGAGCGGAATCTCGCAGTGATGGCGCCAGACGCTTATCTCGTATTTAGTCGCAAGCTCTACCTGATAAGTGCGGACCCATGATAAGTCCCTGTTCCATAGGGGCTACTAACTATATTTCGTTGCTATTCAACAGTGTGAGGAAGCCGCTTAGTCTCCGCTACTGATCATGGTGGTGCATAGCTGTCTGTGTGGCAGCTGTCGGTTAATTATCAATCTTTTCCTCTGAAATGAGTTCTACTGTGCTACTCACCCAAAAAGGTTATCCTTATTTCCTTTGAGATCAATCACGCTATTGCAGCAGTAGCCGGGCTTGCCGGATTTTTTATTGAGTCATTTTGACTCATCTAAGCTGCCGTATAATGATGACCAGATTTCTCCAACTTGAACCCGGAACAATCTGGAATGACGGGTCAGGGCAAATACAAGTTTCTCCAATATAAGACTTCTGGCCTGGACCTATCCTATGATTTTTATTGTTTTGGTATCATTTCAATGCTACGACTGCATCACGCTTATACTCTTCTGTGGCTCACGCTCGTCAACCTAGGAGACTCGCGTATTCTGCCAAGACTGCCGGACGAAGCACACAATGTCGTAGTCGATCTCCGCAATTACCTCAACAAGGGTTTAGAGTGCACATTGGAGTGGAAAGCCAATGCTGCACCAAAGCAAGCGGGACAAAGGTTTCCGGCCTTCATTTCTATTGAAGAGATCACTCGGGCTCTCAACAATACGAAGTATGAACGACATTGCGACGACCCGGATGATGTCGACTTGTGCTACATCTATCACTCTCCAAACGGGTGGGCGAGCAGTGTTCTCCCCGTCGTAATAAAGTCCTACTACGAGAAGATTCGTCACGGCAAAAGCTACTCAATTGATTTTTCAAAGTTGAGCGCCCAGAATGTACGCAGACTTCCATCGTAGCCAATCTCTGCAACGTACTGACGCGTTATAGTTGAACAGCCATGGCAAACTAGTCTATAACGATTGTAATTGGGAATAAGACAGCACAAGTCTTTGCAAGCCATCTCAACACTCCACAAGCAGACGGCGTGGTAACGGTGTCTGACTATCCTATCGTTGTTTTACTCGGACATGGCCGACAGTCCTACTCAGAATGAATACTCTAGCTCTTCAAGACCTTATCCGTGCTATTGTCGTGCCTGGTGCGCTTCGTATGGCCCTTGACCTCACTTCAGAAGGACTTCTTCACGACCATTTTTCAGGGCTTCGTCAGGCTCACAGCAGGAGATTTCGCCCTGTCAAATTTACAAATAATGCTTCTGCCATGTTGACATACCCCTGAATCGACAATACCAAAGTATCATGGCATCAAAAGATCACAGATTGCCTCGTATTAGTTCTTCCTCAAGCGCACCAATGGAACGCATAGCTATCTCTATAAAGGTCTTCAACATTCCCGGTACCGGCTGATCGATCTATGTGACATTCGAGGGACAAGATTGAGATTAGACCATTAGACATACACTATATTGAGAAGTGCGCACATTCCATCTAACTCGTAAAAGTTGTGCGAACGCGGCATTTACAATCCTGGCTCGTCTATTCCGCAGCAGCATATAAGAAGTAGACTCCGGGGCACATAAACCGCAGGCAATCTTCGAAACACACTTCCTACAGCTCAAATGCTACAACTCATAAAGGTCTTGACGATGTTGGCGGTTCTCATCAAGTCCTCAGTGTCCTCGCCAATAGCAAAAAGGGTGAACACCTCGCCAGCAGAGGGCAATATCCTTCCATCACTCCCGGACGAGGTAGACAATCAAGGAGACACGTTACTCGTGGACGTTATCTACTTTAGATGTCCATTCCAATGGATCAGTACGTCTGAGATCTTCTCTCACGACATTCCAGCCAGCGAGGTCGAGACAGTAATGTTGACAACAAAGCGAACCAGATATTGTGATGAGCCATCGGATGCAAACCTCTGCGAGTTCAAGCACACTCCATGGGACAAAAAACTGGCCAATAAAGTCTACGACATGATGATTCAAGCCGACTATTCGAAAGATCCACATGGTGACTTTTACGATGTCGATCTTCACAGCGTATACGCTTTACAGGTAAGTGATTCATACGTAAAGCAGATCGTGAAGCTGATTTCTACAAGGATATCGGTAATCCTGTCCCATGTCAACGAATCTACAAAAAACATAAACCATAAGAGTGGAAGATCTCGTCCGAATCATGATCCGTCTGGATGTGTTGTTCTTACGTTCTCACGATCGTATTTTCAACCACTCCAGGATCCTTGAGCCTGGTAGTGCAAGATTTTAATCGCTAGAATGCAGCTTTTTGTTCTTATAGGAGTTGACCACTGCCGCGTGGATTCGTATATATACGTGCAACATGATCCTCGCCTATTTGTAGCCTTGAAACACATCGAATTTAGCCCCCTATTGTGTTTCAATGAGCTTTGGTGGTTGATCAGAATAACCATTTTTCTGAAGAGTGTTGTGGAAACTTTTCAAATGTACACAGGCGATAAATGAGCCATACTTACTCACCTACGGTATGCTGTGACCGCCAAGCGATTCTAACGTTCCCATCGGCTCGTCTAAAACTGGTGGAAGTTTCAAAGATCACAAAAAGGTTGGTCGATATGGGACTCGAACCCACAGCCTCGGCGTTATTAGCACCACGCGCTAACCAATTGCGCCAATCGACCAATTGGATATCCTCGGAATACTACATGGCAATATATACACTACATGTACTGACATCTCAACCGAGCTTGGCTCCACATAATTGCTTGTGCTACAAGCCCGTGTAGTTCTTGACCATAGCTATTCTGCAGGATGGGCCATTTTGTTGTACTTGCGACGTGCTCTCTGAATCAATGGGCACTCGACTTCGAAGGAAATTGTGCCAGAATCATAAAGTCGATTCAGGTTGCCAAGGAACGCGGAGCTAAGATGCGAGTTGGTCCAGAGCTGGAAATCACTGGATATGGCTGTCTCGATCACTTTCTGGAGGGCGATACATATCTTCATTCGTGGGAAATGATGGCGAAAATTCTACAAGATGAGTCCTGCTACGATATATTGCTGGACATAGGAATGCCAGTCCTCCACCGCAATATCAAGTACAATTGCAGAGTCATCGCACTCAATGGTAAAATCTTGCTCATCAAACCAAAAGATTCCCTTGCGAATGATGGTAATTACAGAGAGATGCGATACTTTACACCTTGGAACAAGCCGCAGCAGGTCGAGTCCTACATATTGCCTCGATTCATATCATCCATCATGGACGGAATCACTGAAGTACCATTCGGAGATGCTGTAATCTCAACTCGAGATACAGTGATTGGTGCAGAAACTTGTGAAGAGCTATTCACTCCCCAATCACCTCATATCAATATGTCGCTGAACGGTGTGGAGATAATGACAAACTCGTCTGGCTCGCATCACGAACTGCGAAAACTGAACGTCAGGATCGATCTGTTGCGGGAAGCATTACAGAAGTGCGGAGGGATATACATGTATGCCAATCAACAGGGATGCGACGGCGATAGACTCTACTATGATGGCTGCGCTATGATTGTACTCAACGGCAAAGTCCTTGCTCAAGGTTCTCAATTTTCTCTCAACGACGTCGAGGTGGTGACCGCTACCATTGATCTAGAAGAAGTCAGATCATATCGATTTCAAGCGTCGCGAGGCATACAAGCGACTCGTGCGCCCACTTATCAACGAATACCAACGAATTTCTCCTTGTCTGACCCAGACTCCATCTATGATCTCACAATCAAGCCGACGAATCCAATAGAAGTTCAATTCCATACACCTGAACAAGAGATTGCATTGGGACCAGCATGTTGGATGTGGGACTACCTGCGTCGCTCGAAGCAAGCTGGCTTCTTCATCCCCTTATCAGGTGGCATTGATTCTTGCGCCACCTCTATGATCGTCTACAGTATGTGTAAGCTTGTCTATGATGCTTATCACGATGGAAATCAACAGGTGCGGGAAGATGTCGCCTTCTTGGTCCGTGATGAGAAGGATTTCGATTTCAACAGTCCACAAAGCCTTGCTTCTGTCATTTTCCATACAACTTTCATGGGCACCGTCAATTCATCGAAAGAGACACGGACACGCGCGAGAGACTTTTCTGAGTCTATTGGAGCCTATCATATCGACATGAACATGGACTCTGTAGTGACTTCACTTCGTGACCTGTTTACTTCTGTTACTGGATTTACAGCCAGGTTCCGAAGTGATGGTGGATCGCCGCCTGAGAATCTAGCTCTTCAAAATATCCAGGCGCGTCTGAGAATGGTTCTCGCATATCTCCTGGCCCAATTGTTGCCATGGACTAGAGGTCACCAAGGATCCCTTCTCGTTCTTGGATCCGCCAATGTTGATGAAACTCTACGTGGATACCTTACGAAATACGATTGTTCTAGTGCTGATATCAACCCGATCGGTGGAATCTCAAAGACGGATCTCAAATCATTTATATTGTACGCATCAAATGCGCCTGAATTTTGTCTGTCGACAGGTGCACCTTTTGCACTCCTGGAAGACTTTATCACAGCAGTTCCTACCGCCGAGTTAGAGCCCATCACGAAAGATTATGTCCAATCTGACGAAGCTGACATGGGAATGACGTACCCTGAGCTTTCAGTATTTGGTCGCCTACGCAAAATTGAAAGATTAGGCCCATACTCCATGTTTTGCAAATTGGTCCACGTATGGTCCCACTTATCTCCCGACCAAGTAAGCACAAAAGTCAAATTGTTTTGGCGTATGTATGGCATCAATCGACACAAGAGCACAACGTTGACTCCTGCCTATCACGCAGAAGCCTATAGCCCCGACGACAATCGATTCGATCTCAGACCATTCCTATATAATGCGACTTGGAGCTGGCCTTTTGGCAAAATCGACGATGCAGCGAAACGGATGAATGAAAAATCTCAATAATATAGATTACAAGGAATTCCACTTCTCACAATACTACATACAAGTCATAATTGGGGTAGCAATGATATGCTAGGTTTTCCTGAAATTGCAGGCTCAATGATGCCATATAGACCACCATCCAAGCCTCGACGTCCTGTGACATTTTGTAATAGCACTTTTTGGCCTACTCGAACCTTTTCCAAAGCATACTTGGCATCTTGCGAACGTAGCTCAATTCCCAAGATGAGACTATCCGAAGTATCATCCGAAACGCCAATCGATTCCAAAGTGTCTAGCGACGACATAGATGCATTCTCACGGCTCGTGTCGCTTACGAGAAGCGACTTTGAATAGTCAGTCACTATGATAATGAATGGGGAGGTCATGAATCGCGGAATCGTGACCACCTCTGCCTCGATGTCGAAAAATGCATTCACATGAAATGCGTTCAGTGTCAATTTTGGCCGTGCCGACGTGATTGTTGGTGCCATCTTATGCCCCTTGAATGACCACCACGATAAAAGAGACTTGGCATGCTGTACCTCTTTGTCGGAATATTCGACCGGCGCGGCCGGCGTTGTGATCGTAGGCTCCAGAACGCCTTCAGAGCATGAAAATGCAGCCCAAGCAGAGTCGTCTTGAGATTGAAGGCATAGTTCTCTAACAGAGCTCAGAATCCTGAAGTTCCTGAGTAGCAAGACAGAACCGTCACTCGCAGATGGAAAAGACTCCTTCCTAGGCCTAAAGATGGAGACGCGACATTTAGCACCGGATGGCTGTAGCAGTGTTGCCGACCATATCATATCTGGCCCTCTGGTCTTACTCACTTCGATATTGCAACATACCGCAAGCATATCTGCCATTCTACCATACGACATAGACGTGATCGCTGCGTGGTATCCCAACTGCGGAAATATCAACTCTAGGCTCATACTTCATTCGTGTAAGTTTACCTCTGTTAGAAGGTCATCTGCGGGGTTGTCCAACACTGGGTCTTCCGTGATGGAAGTGTCAGCTTCAGCCTCGCTCTGTATATCGGGCTTGGTGCCACCTTGAGCGCTCGTAGGACTGGTTTCGCGCTCCTGTAATGATGAGCCCTGGACCGACCTTGTCTCATTCTCTTCATTCTCTTCAACCTCTTCAATCTCTTCAGTTTCTTCTTTCTCTTTTTTGTCGTCATCAGAGACTGACTGATCCTTATCGCTTGAGACCGGCAATTCCTCTTCAAGATTCTCGCTATATTCAGGCTCTGACTCCACATCTAACATCAACTCCTCGTCTTCTTCTTCATTACCTTCGTTCGGAAAACTTTGGGCAGAATCGTCGACTTGTTCTGCATCTGAGTCACTGGACGACAGAATTTCGATTGGCTCTAACATTGTGGCTTCTGCACGATTCGTGGCTGCGTCATAGACTGATTTATCTTCCTCGCTGTCTTGAGAAGATTCGTCCAGGTAAGAATGATTATCCTCGATCAACGGAGAATGGTGGATTGGCCTCGTGGCAGGTGATTGCAGATGATGATCGATCTGTGGAGATATGGAAACACTTGTCGCATTTTCGTGTCCATCTTTACCACTGTCAAGATCCTGAAGGTTATTGGCTTCCGCCGGACTAAGTTCCTGTCCGGTAGCCAAAAGTGCCGTCAAGCCCTGTGTGCCATCATCAGATGCTTCGTTAGAATCCGTGGAAGTCGCTGAATGCTCGCTGTACTGCTCCACAGGATCTTCTACTGATGCTAGGGGTTCGTCGAGACTCACAACTCTAGGACTCCCGTTGGACATAACAGATGCTGCGTCGTCATGAAATGCTGGAATCTGCTGAGTGCGAAATGCCTGATCATCAGAAGTGTCTTGTCCGGCCTCTTCATTAGCGATATCTGCTACACGTTCATGTACGTTTCGATTCGTGTCTACTATCCGATTGGTAGTCAGGTCTACTGGTAGATTCTCGGGTTGATCTTCATCTAAACACCTTTGGATCTCAGTCGTCTTCGTTGATACGAACAGATCCGACGCGATCTGTCCAGATCCTGGATTAGTGAAGCTTAGCTCGGAATCAGAAGCATTCTCTGCTGTGTCGAGGTTATCAGCCCGATCGTGATCGAGACGTTCTTCCGGCTCAGCTTCCAATTCCATTCGTAGGAAGTCCTGAGCTTCTTGCTCTGATTCTACATCCCCGACCGCAGCTCCAATAGCAGTTTCGACGTCCGCTTTGAGATGGAATGCCTCGACAACAGTGACCG
The DNA here is from genome assembly GCA_008802775.1 of Taphrina betulina. Taxonomy (NCBI): domain Eukaryota; kingdom Fungi; phylum Ascomycota; class Taphrinomycetes; order Taphrinales; family Taphrinaceae; genus Taphrina; species Taphrina betulina. Next base: position 23,875 of record VWSI01000055.1, on the reverse strand, counting down.
ATGGTGCGGCGTTAGATGACCCGGCAGCTGCGTCTGCTCCATCAAGTGACTCCTGTCTGTTGGAAGGTGTCTGTCCGGATCTTGTGGTTTGATCGTGTACCAGATCGGTCAGATGCGCTGTGTCGTTAGCGTTCATGTGATCAAGACTAGCAGGGGCAGTGTGAAGGACATCTCCTTGGCCATTGAGGTCGACTTTGTCACGGAATATATTCTCTTGAATAGAATTTTGCTGTTGCAGCATTGAAGGCTCTTCATTAATAACTTCATCTCCAGCATTGGAAGATGCAGCGTGAGCCTGTCCGATGAGGCTCAAATTACCTGTCCTTTCGGGGTCTGCTGCTTCGTCGCGGTCAAGTTTCTGTCGGAAGAGCGTCTCTTGTACGGAAGCCTGCTGGTCGAGCATCGTCCTTTCTATATTTTCATGAATACTTCCATCGACAGAGGCCGCAGCAGGTTCAACTAGTACAGAGGATTTCACAGATTCCGCCATTTGATTATCTGCATCAGAGTCATTGTCAGAGGATCTGATCTTGGAACGAAAAACCGATTCCTGGACCGCAGCACCTCGCTCCGACATAGAGGGCGATTTGCCGCGTGAACGGGATTGATCTCGAATTTGTTGAACGTCCGCTGTCACGGTGGACTCGTGGCCGTCGAGGGAATTTCCGTATGCGGCAATTGTCGACCTGGCGAAGGTGCCGTCATTGGCATCGTCTACCGTGTAAGTGCTATCTCGCCCGGCATCAGACTGACCAGGTTTCGAAATAGCAAGTTGTTCGTCATCTGCGCCGGGACTGTCCGGGTTGAGACGGACTCGCTGCTCATCGGTCTCGTCGCTAATTTTGCTCCGAAGTATACCTTCTTGTACACGAGATTGTGTCTCTAGAATGGTCGGATCCGGGTCTCTGGCAAGATTGCCTGCCTCGTCGTCTTCATCTGCGACCATAGAACTTCCTGCATCACTCTTAGGAGGAGCAGATGCTCTTAGCTTCCGGTAAAAGTCTTCTTGCTCATGCGCCGATTCGAGGGACATAAATGGTACATTTCTGGGCGTAGGAGGGGCACTTTCCTGATTCAGGATGTTGAAGTGGACCTGTGGTCCGCTACGAGGGGTGCCTTGATCGTAAGTAGAAAAAGTGCTGTCTCCGTGCAGCGAGGACGCTCTGGAAGCAGGCTCGTCTACCTGTGGCTCATCCTGAACATTGGACGCCGGCACATTTGACGTAGACACCTCCACTGGCTGCGTCGTAGAAGCATTTTGACCGACTATCGGCAATGACGTTGTCAATGATTCTTCCGGCATGTTGGACACGATCTCGGGTTGGGAGGAAGGGGTGGTCTCAAATCTGACTGGTGCCACCGGCGTCTGGAACTCGAACATCTCCGGTTTGTGACTCGTCGTAGGAACTATACTGTATGGCGATTTCTTCGCGGTATCTTGAGGTCTTCCGGCTATCGAGGTTGCATGAATGCCCAAATTGTTCTCGTCAGGAAACTCTTGAGTCCCACGGGGTTGCGTAGGCGTCGTTGTTGTAGAATCCACAAAGCGGAAGCTCGACGAGTATCTGGACTTTTTCAGACTGGGTGAAGGCTGAGAGAACCATGTCTCCTCAAGACCCAATTCATCGGTGGGCGCCGTCCTTTTGAGGTCTGGTGTGAGCCATGTTCTCCGTGTCTTGCGCGGAGTCGCGCTATCAACAACCTTTCTGGAGTCCAGCGTCATAGCCTTCCCATCACTCTTCTTTACGTGTACATCGCCTGTGAAGCTGATGCGGTACTTCACATCTCTAATTGTACCTTCGACCTCCGTAAAATCTGCGGAGCCAGTGGGCGCGGAGACCTCGAGGATACACAGCGATGGTAGATCCTTCAGCGCGTCGGCGGCGGCTCCATGGAACGTCAGTCGTACCTGACCCCTATCACTCCGCTTACGGATGTCCTCCTCGGATATTTGGATGGAAAGCGCGTGCTGCGAGCTTGAATATGGCCAACGAAGTGAAACTATGCCTCGAATGAATCCATTATCGAATGTCCCTGGCCTGATCTCCTTGATGGCTATCTGCACCTTGTCTCCCATCAAAGTCGCTATCCCGCCTCAGATGACCCAGGCAAGCGGTGACTGAGCTTGTTGTTACGACTGAAGACAAGTACACAGCTCTGGTGGACGATCGCTTGTACTTGCCAAGTTGGGACAGAAAGTGAAGTCCACGCCCAGAAATCCCAAAATGTGCTCGGGGCGCGCCTCGGCCGTGTTTGCTGTACAAATGTGCAGCCGTGTGCTCCGTCGCTTTCGTTTGATTGTCTACAATATGGATATGTACTTACCATTTGTATGTATGGCCTTTCTTACCTGCGCTCTACCTTGACAGAGGAATATAAAGAACAGCGCTGCACCTTTTGAGGTGCAGTCCATGAATTATGGATTCGGGCAAAAAGATGGTCGATAAATGAATTATGGATTCGGGCAAAAAGATGGTCGATAAATGAATTATGGATTCGGGCAAAAAGATGGTCGATATGGGACTCGAACCCACAGCCTCGGCGTTATTAGCACCACGCGCTAACCAATTGCGCCAATCGACCAACTTGATGTCGGGGTGACCGAGGGTGCAAATATATAGTCTTGCGCAATTAGCGGGCATAATTTCGATCTCTATGCCTCTAGATCCTTTTCCTCTGTATGCCTCTTGGCCGATTGCGAGACAACCAATATGGGCTTCTAAGCTCAGCGCGACGATTATTGAGGAGAGCTCATACTGCCAACTCGAATGGTAATCAGTACAGCAATAGTCTGAAGCTACCCACTACTACCTTTCCTCTCAGACCAGATCATGCGAGAGCGTTGCAATACGAAGATAGCTCAAAGCTATATCAAAAACAAAGGACAGGGTTACGTAGATTCGGAGAGGAGTTTATACTTCACGATGGTCCCCCGTATGCCAATGGAGACCTTCACATGGGCCATGCACTCAACAAAATATTGAAAGATATCATCGTACGTAAAAAGATCCTCGAGGGTCGCAGAGTTCGCTTCATCCCTGGATGGGATTGCCATGGCCTACCAATTGAGATCAAAGCGTTGCAGAAACACCAAAGCTCGGAAAGTACGCAGGAAAGCTTAGAAGCTGGGGACAACAAGACACCTTCTAGAATTCGAGAAATTGCCCATCAATTAGCTTCGGAGACTGTTAGTATTCAATCATCTCAATTCCAAAAGATGGCAATATGTGCAGATTGGCATAGCCCGTATCGTACATTTGATTTGTCGTACGAAACGGCGCAACTCAGCATCTTTTCTAACATGGTCGAAAAGAACCTTATTTATCGAGCAAAGAAGCCTGTGTATTGGTCCCCAAGCTCACGTACAGCTCTTGCAGAGTCAGAACTGGAATACCGCGATGATCACGTTTCTCACTCCGCATATGTCTCTTTTCCTTTGACGCAAATGTCTTCTGACTCTTTCGCCGACTGTGGAGTCGCCAACGTGCATCTTCTCATCTGGACAACGACACCCTGGACCCTTCCAGCGAATAGAGCTATAGCGATAAATCCTGATATACAGTACATTCTGCTAGAGGTCGATCAAGGCAAGAAACACTACATCGTTGCCTCAGATTTAGCAGATAAAGTCAGAAGCTACTTTCCCGATATTACAACGGCTCGTGTCATAAGTTCGTCATTCTCTGGAGCGCGTTTGATAGGACTGATGTATAACGATGCACTTGGAAAACTTGAAGAGAGAAGAGTCATTGCAGCGAGCTATGTTTCAGCGGACTCTGGCACAGGTCTTGTGCATACCGCCCCCGGCCATGGACAAGAAGACTATTTGGCCTGCAAGGCCTTAAACGACCCGATTGAGCCGTATTCTCCTGTGGACGCCGCTGGGAACTATACGCAAGATGTCGGCATCGATTCACTTGTAGGACTCAACGTACAGGCCGAGGGTTCGAAAAAAGTTATTGACTTATTGAGAGGGCATGGTCATCTATTGGCCGTAGAGAAATACAAACATAAGTACCCCTATGATTGGCGTACGAAGAAGCCGATCATTGTCCGCGCAACACCTCAATTCTTTGCCAATCTATCTTCCACGAAAATTGAGGCACTGAGTGCTATCGAGAAAGTCTCGATGATTCCCAACGCCGGCAGGTCGAGAATGGCATCCTTCGTCCAAGGGCGAGACGAGTGGTGCATTAGTCGTCAGAGGAGCTGGGGTGTTCCGATTCCAGCTCTCTATAGTCCAAGCGGAGATCTGATGATGAACAAAGAATCAATAGCTCATATCATCACAGTTCTACGTTCCCGTGGTATGAATGCGTGGTTCGATAGTGATCCTACACCAGACAGCTGGAAAGATTGGGTACCGCCTGATCTACGCAAGGGCAGCAAATGGACTCGAGGCCGCGAGACACTAGATGTCTGGTTCGATTCTGGATGCTCTTGGGCCACTTTGCAAGAATCTCCTGAAATTTTGCAACCTTCGCCAGTGGTAGCGGACATTTATCTTGAGGGCACGGATCAACATCGAGGCTGGTTTCAATCCTCTCTTCTGACCTCGGTCGCGACTCGAAATGTTGCTCCGTACAAATGCGTGATAACACATGGTTTCGTCCTGGATGACAAAGGACGCAAAATGTCAAAGAGCATTGGAAATGTCGTCGATCCATTGCTAATCATCGGTGGACGACCTGCTACTACTCCAGCGGTTATCGAGTCTGCTGTCATAGATAAAAAGCTGCGGAAGCAACTCGAAAGAACGGCCAGAGAGCAAGCAGCAGAAGTCAAAGCACTTGGAGCAGACGTCTTGCGTCTTTGGGTGGCACAGTCAGATTATACGGCAGATGTCAGTGTTTCCCCTGCAATCCTGTCCCACGTTGCTGAATCACTGCGCAAGTTTAGAACAACATTGCGTTTTCTGATCGGTAATTTGCAGGACTACGATCCTCGTCGTGACGTGCTTGAGGTTGGCGGCGATTACGGTGCCATCGACCACTATGCATTCTGCATGTCGACAAAGTTTAGGCATGAAGCGGAAGTATCTTTCGCCGCCTACACCTTCAACAAAGTAGTTGCGAGTATGAATCAGTACACTAACGCGTTTCTGTCGAGTTTCTATTTCGATACACTCAAAGACCGACTTTATGCAGACGTGGCTGAGGGAGATTCTCGCAGGTCTGCTCAAAAGGCACTTTTCACGATTCTCAAGGATTATCTGCTCGTCCTCGCACCGATCTGTCCCCTTCTGGTGGGCGAAGTTTGGCATCACCTGCCGCAAAATATCAAGTGCGACTTTGCCGACATTTACGAAAGTGATTGGCACGCTACGCGGAACTCATACGACACAAAGCATCAAATGACAATTGATCAATGGGCGCCTGCGATGAGGTTACGAGATCAAGTAAACAAAAAGCTGGATTCAGCTCGGACAAGCAAGTCCATTACGTCTTCTTTACAAGCCGGCTTGACTCTCGTCTTGCCCGAGACTTTTGTCCTACCACTGCCCGTGCAAGAGCTGCCCAATTTCTTTATTGTATCGGAAGTACAGTGTGAGCGTGGACAGGATCTAGACATTACAGTGAAAAAGGCGGAAGGGCAAAAGTGTCCACGATGTTGGGTATACGCATCACCGGCAGAAGACGTCTTGTGCAATCGTTGTGAGGCCGTGATCAAATAGATAAAATCTCCTTTCTCTGCATATACTTTTAATTCACAGACTCGACTCAATTCATCACCTATTTGTTGTGTTCTTGAAGATCATATACCTCAGTCCTTTTCGTTTTCGTCTCACAACGACACAAGATACTATGATCGTCACGAGAGATCTCTTGCCATAATGAAAATTCCAGAAGATGGACTCGTCAAGATTCGAACAGTGCTTGATGAATTTATAGTGGCGTCACGCAGAATCGCGTTCAACGCTATGCTCAGCTAATAAGTCTGGACGAGACACGATCAAATGTATGTCAATTGCGTCAACGTCCAGAGTTGTGAAAATGCGGGTTCTCAGCACAGTATCTTGGTCTCTTCATACAGCTATTTCAAACAGATGGCGCTTTGTTTTCAACTTACAGACCTGTAGACCACTCATCTTGAGATAGTGAGCCAGAGATCTTTTTCCCTGGTATGATACACTAACCTCTGTGTCGTTGTTTGTACAATCAATATTTTCATACGCAAAAGCATGTACATCATTTCCACAATGCTAGCAGGATTGAATCTATAAATTGAACCATTTTTTCTTCTGTGAAATTGCTCATCGCTATGCCGTAGATTTTTAAAAATTATAATATTCCCTGTGCAACGAGATCTTTATACACCTTCTCGCTCATCACGTTACCACTCTCATCCTCCATCTCGACATTCTCATCCCTCTTTTTCTCTCGGACCCGTCTCTCGCCCTCCAATCTCTCCTGTAACGTGACGGCGTCCGCGATCAACGTGATTTGATCGAAAAGACCGTTTGCACCGGAAATACCAAGGCATCGCAAGCCATGAACATGTCTCCACTCGTTGAAGTGACGATCGAATGCTTTGCGACCCATGTAGATATGGTTGCCGCATATTTCGCATGGATACTCAACCCCGAGTCCGTGTAATCGCCACAACCAGAATGGAATTGGTTTTCCGTCCCAACCAAGAGGTAATTTCAATGGATTGTATATCTTCTCTGGATCGTCTCCATCTTCTTCTTCTCCGGGAATCACATCACCGTTGTTGGTCGATGTGGGTAAAAGAACCAGTGTTTGATCGTTAGATTGTTCGGCCTGCCACTCTTTATCAGTCAAAGTCTGCTTTCTGGCTACATTCGCTTTTGTCGCAGATCTGGTCTTGCTGAACTTTAATCCCAGCTTCGATATCATCCATTCCTTGCGAGCAATTTCCTTTTTGGAGTTGACATTAGCACTGGCTGGACCGTCGGAAAGAGCAGCTTGACCCTGGATGTCAGATGATGACGTCCCGGCCTTTTGCAGACCGGCTTTATGCTTCTTCGAGTTTAAATGACCATCGTATACGGTCTGTTTTGAGTACTGTTTTTGACATATGTCACACCAGATGCCCTCTGAGGAGACTGCATCGCTCATTGCGATATCCTCTGCACCAGACAACTTGCCCGCCTTCCACTCAATCTCAAACCCACTATCCAGTTCTTGCAAGAGCTTCTCGTGGTCGTCTAAAGGGACGGTCCGCTTGTAAAATGACTCCAGGTAGCTGAGCAGGTCTGCCAAGTACTGACCATACTTGACATCCTGCTTGACATAGACGGGAAAGGCAGAGCTGTCGAACGAATCGAAGATGTCCAGGTACCGCGAGTACGGTATGGTCCTATTTCTCTTGAGATTTTGGAATACCGCATGGTGCGAATTCATATCGAGGTATCGGCCATACGATTCCTCTCCACTGAACATCTTGGCCACTCGGTCTACAGGGTCGACAGGATAGTTTGGATCTGGCAGGTCGATCTCGTACTGAGCCGCGAGGTCCTCCGTCGTATGATCCGGATACTTCTTGTGAAAGTCCTTGATCGTGCCCAACTGTTCGTAGAAAGTATCGAGACCGCCAGAGGCGCTGAGTTGGGCAACTTCCTTGGACCGCGCAGCATCCGGATCTGCGTACAACTCGCGCAAGGTATGCGAACGAAGCTGTATCGTCTCCAGCATCTCTGCGATCTCGTGATCGAGTTGTAGACGATCGCGAATCGTGCGAGGATGCGCGAGGAGTCTGTCGGTCACTGCCTGCTCGAGTCGCTCTATCTCCTCGTGAGCATGCCGTTGCCTCTCAAGTATGGTCTCCATCGGAGCCTGGCCTGGCTGACTGTCTCAGCAGAGGAAACACAAGTATCGTCCGTCTTGTCCTTCGGTAGCGGGCTTGAAGTTGCAACTTTTACCCGCTTCTCACGTAGTTGCCTCCCTCAGTAGCTCAATTGCTCTTATACTGACAGGGAAGTAGACTCAGAGCCAGCAGACAAGCGTTTTCAGGCATGCATACTTCTAGAAGACTGCTCAGGACGGGTGCTGCCTGGAGGCAGGCAGCGCGTCCTCTTGCGCGTCCGTCACTGACGGTCGCCTCTCGATCGTACGCTTCCGAAGCTGCCGCCAAGCGTGAGCAGGACGACACTCACGCCACGACACAGACTTCGTCCGACCCATCCGATGGCACAAAGAGCGACAAGGAAATCACCTTCACGGCCAAGTCATACCCCGAAGTCAAAAGAAGCTCGAAGTTCAAGAAGTTGGAGAAGGAAGACATAGAGTATTTCCGATCTATCTTGCCACCCAATGCCATCCTTACGGATGAGGATGCTGAGGCTTTCAATATCGATTGGATGCGCAAGTTCCGTGGTCAGAGCAAGGTTGTCTTGAAACCCAAGTCGACCCAGGATGTGAGCAAGATTCTCAAATACTGTAACGAGAAGACGATCGCCGTTGTGCCTCAATCTGGCAATACAGGACTTGTAGGTGGTTCAACGCCAGTATTCGACGAGGTCATTCTCAGTATGACCGCCATGAACCAGATCAGATCGTTTGATAAGGTCAGTGGAACTCTGGTTGCGGATGCCGGCTGTATACTTGAGGTCGTGGACAACTATCTCGCTGAGCAGAATCATATTTTCCCATTGGATCTGGGAGCTAAAGGCTCATGTCTCATCGGTGGCAATGCTGCGACGGCTGCTGGAGGACTACGCCTGTTACGGTACGGCTCGCTTCATGGCAACATTTTAGGACTCGAGGTTGTCCTTCCTAATGGGACTATCCTAGATAACCTTTCGACCTTGCGAAAGGACAACACCGGTTTCGATCTAAAACAACTTTTCATCGGCAGTGAAGGAACGATCGGAGTCATCACAGCAATGTCGGTGTTGTGTCCCCAGCGTTCCTCGGCAGTCAACGTGGCATTCTTCGGACTCGAGAACTACGACAATATACTCAAGGCTTTCGTGAAGGCGAAGGAACATCTGTCAGAAATTCTCTCCGCCTTTGAATTCATGGATGGCAGGACTCAGGAGTTTGTCAAGCGACACTCCGACCACAAAAGGCCGATTGAGGGTGACTATCCCTTCTACGTTCTCGTCGAGACGTCGGGTTCGAACAAGGACCACGATGAGGAAAAGCTGAATGGATTCTTCGAGGACCTTCTGGAGAGCGGTATCGTAGCAGACGGGGCCGTGGCGCAGGACACAACGCAACAGAAGGCATTGTGGTCGCTCCGCGAGGGCATCACGGAGTGTCTAGGAAAGGAAGGAGGCACCTACAAGTATGACATGTCTGCGCCTCTGCCTGTGCTCTATGAGCTTGTGAACGTCACGCGACAAAGGTTGGACGAGGCAGGGCTCATCGGTGAGGGCAAGCCGGTCATTGATGTTGTCGGTTACGGGCACTTGGGAGACGGCAACATTCATCTGAACGTGCCTGTGAGATCTTACGACAAGCGGGTGGAGAAGTGTATCGAGCCGTTCGTCTACGAGTGGATCTCGGGACACAAGGGTTCGATCTCTGCCGAGCACGGACTGGGTCTGTCGAAGGGCAAGTACATTGGTTACAGCAAGAGCCCCGAGCTGGTGGCCACGATGAAGCAGATCAAGGACATGTTCGACCCCAAGGGCATCTTGAGTCCGTACAAGTACCTGCCACCGGCCGAGACATCTTAGGCGTCTGTGAGCCTGGAGCTCGACATGTACAAGAGATCATATGAGAGGGAATAGGATCTCGATCTAAGCAGTAGCAAGTATGTACAAATCCCCTAGCCCATGTTTGTCTCTTATTGCTTGGCCAGAACAAAAAGGAGCCATCAACCCAGACCGTGCCCTGTAATCTTCAGGCAAAAACGAAACGCAGGAGAGGATTAAGGGAATCACGTGGGGCCGCTGCGACCTGGTCATTTACTTGCATTGGCGGAATTTCGATCGAATCTGTGCCGGGAAGGCCGGGGCTGGCCCCTCCCTCCCCCGTCGTCCGCCAGCCGCGACAGGCCTCGAATTGCCAATCCGCCAAACACCAGACCCGGCCGTCATACATCCAACTTTGCTTTTTTTTCCCTCTACCGTTTCCAACCTTATGCCCAAGGATACAACGTGTACCCTCAGGTTCCCAGCCCAGGATCATGCGTCGCGCCCATCGCAAGGGTGCGACCACAAGGCTGCGCCGAGCCTGAGCACATGACAAGTGTGCCAGGCTCTGCCGGGGCTGATGCTGAGGAGAGTCTCACCAGGCAGAGCCGCGGGCGAACTCTTTCAGGATGCCTGCCTGCCTGCCTGCCTGCCTCCATGCATGCAGCTGCTGCACCCAAAACTCACAGGGCAGCGTGCAACTCATCTTGAGCACGTGACGATACGAGCGAGGCGAGGAAGGCAAGTCTAAACCCCAGATCGCTCAGGGTTCCAGAGGGACGGCGGGCTCCCGTCGGGAGTCGAACGCGCGATTCGCGCGGGAAGAAGTTGCACTTCTGCTGAGTGAGCGAGCCGTTTTCGCTCTCTCTCGTCCTGCTTGCGCTTCTCGCATCCCCCCCTCTCGCACTCCCCTCGCACTCCTCCAGATTCCCACAACAACCCGCGCCTTACGAACAGACGTCCCTCTCCCCTGCTCGCATACACCTCGCTCGGTCCTCCTGTCGTTGACACGAGCATCTGAATTGCTCCTCAGTATCGAGTGGACAAGATCTTAGCAGGCTTTCGAGTGGCTAGTAGCACGAAAACGCGACGGGGTCTTGGCATCTCGTCGTTTCGGCTGAAGGAGTCATAATACCCTGTCGGCCACCAGTAGTTGCCACACCCTCACGATCTCTGTGCAATACCCCTTCCATTAAGACGACTGGATGGCGACAAAGGAGCCCCTCAGGCGATGTGTGAGGTGCAAGACGAAGAAGAAGGGTTGCTCTAGGGGCAATCCCTGCGAGAGATGTGCCATGGCTGGCCTGACTGCCGATGAATGTGTCTACCTCGAGAGCGATGCCACCTTTCGCAGTGTCAAGCCGAAACGTAAGGATGCGACTCCCTACGCCCCGAAGGCACAGGTCACGAAGCTCTCCAGGACCATCTCCACCCAGGCCACAGACCCTAATGTCGTCGTCCGTTGCAGTAGGTGCATTCGGACCGCCAGAGGCTGCTCACACGAACGTCCCTGCCAGCCCTGCCGTGAGCACGGCCTCAGTGAGTGGGAGTGTCGGTACACCTCGGCCTCATCCTTCAAGGTCCGCGGTCCCGGTGCCCGCGATCTGCGCAAGGTCAAGTCCCTGGAGAGAATCCCCATGACGCTCAAGTCGGGCTTTGCTGCCCTTGCAGAGGCGGAAGACGAAGATGACGAGGACTTTCTCACCCGGCCCCTACAGAAGCAGGCCCGCTCGCTTTCGACAAACTCGGTCAAGAACCCTCGCGTGCAGATCCTTGTTGACCGCACGCCGCGCGATTACAGGACACCTTCTCCCCCGACGAACGTCAGCCCCATCTCGGAACCATCGGGCTGGAAGGACCAGCACCGCGAACCCTCAATCTCCTCCGGTGAGGACGGCACGACTCCCAGGACGGCGGTACCAATCCCGGGCAGTAGGCACAAGTTCGCTCTCACTATGGAAAACGACGCGACCTCGATGTCGGACAACAACGACAACGACAACATCAGCACAACGGTAATCCCGGCGGGAAGTGTTGAGCCACCGCCCATGATGACTCTGATCCCCTCCGTATCCCAACAATCCCACGCCAACACGATACCGGAGTCCTCTCCGGCCGTGTATACGGACGACTACCAGTCCTCCCCGTCCCCCTACAACAGTCCGCCCTTCCAGAGCTCGCCGCCAATACATTTCCACACGATCGGCGGTATCAGACGCCTACCGCCGTACACGGGCAACGAATCGTCCATGTTTCCCCCACAGCCTTCCTACAGGACGCCCGCTGGCTATTCGCCGACCTCTGCAAATTCTGGTGGTCAGTACGTCTTGTCTCAGATGCAGCACGGCTTCCTCGTGCCTCAGCATAGTCAAGCGCATATGCAGTCCTACAATCAGTTCTCTGTGAGCCCACCTTATCCGCGGTATGTGCAGTCGTCGGAGCAGCACTTTGCGGCCCAGACCACACCGACGTTCTACCAGCACAATCAGCAGCACTCGCAGCAGCTCCCACGCAGTCGAACTGGGCCCGGCCCCACGTCGCACCACATGACGAACATGGGCAAGCAGTACGACGGATCGGTGCAGACGCAGATGCAGTCGCAGTCCCGACCTAGCGGCACCGAGGTGCGTCAGCAAGGACAGGCGCAGGCGCAGACGATTCCTGTTCGCGCAGCTGGCTCTTCGCAACACGGGTACTACTCCACCTACGGCATCTCCACGAGCGAGGGCTCGACCCCGCCGCTCACGCACTTCCAGGAGCCCAAGGACGGTGTCGCTCGAGAGTCGCAAGCCCTCGCACTTGCACGAGCATCGACAATCTCCAAGCAGCGGCAGGTCCATCAGTCACGGCCACAACAGCCAGATCAGCAAGATTTCGATCACGGCATGTACGAGCAGGAAATGGCATGGCAGGACACTGAATCCAATGTCACAGGACAATAATCGAATGGGCTTGCTTTTCCCCTTTTCGGATTTTTCCCCTCTTTTGATCTCATATTTTCGTCTTATTTCATTTATCAGAGTACAGGTGCCCGAGCGATCGCGTCAAGCACGTAGCAAGCAATATCTAGAGGCCCGGGTCTTGTTTTTTTCTCTTTTTCTTTTCATTTTGCTCTCTGATTCTGCGTGATGCCTCTATAAACTGTCGATTACTTGCCTTTTAGGGTCATCATGTGTGCACAGAGCATTTTCAGGCTGATCAGAAGAAATTGTTGAAGAAATGAAACTCAAGAATTGCTAAGCATAACATAACAGCGCACTAACGAAAGGACAAAATACCGCACAACGCGACTCGTCTCAAAATCCATTCCATTCATCCAAATTCATTTCCATGTATTCATTTCATTCGTTCAATCATTCCATGTGTCCGTTCGTCCGTTGAGAAGAGTACGCGGGATTCACTTGAAGAGATTGCTCCATGCGTCACCGATAGTATCTTTACGCATCATATCTCTCGCCTGATCGGCATGCGATTGACTTCCCCTTCGCTTCTTCTCCAAGTTTTGAAAGTACTGTCCGCCCGCACCATCCTACAAAAACCAAGTCAGTAAAATCATCCCTACGAAAATCTTGGGTCGAGACTTGCGTTTCCTGCGCCAAAGGATGGGCGTCTGGCTGATTGAGCATTGACTGGAGCTGCAGTAGGCACATTTGCATTCGTTGAGCTAGACATTCTTCTAGATTGTGCTGCTGGTCGATAATATGAGACACGATAAGGAAAGGATGGAATGATGATGACAAGCACGACTTTTTGTAATCCCAAGTTCTGCGGAGACGATCAGTCACGTGAATCTGTGGGGCCGCACTCCAAAGATCAGATGATTCACTGGGCACGTGAAGTGACGCATTCATTCATTCATGTATGTGTTGATTCTTCGTGAAGGAGTGGCTAGGTGAAGTAGACGGGGTCGGTGGTTGAATGTGTCGGCAAAGTACATCTCGATAGAGGCGTGGGCGACGTTGTTGACCCAGCCGGGAAAGTGGGCACAGGCCTGAAGGTTGATGGAGCATCCTGGGCTTATGAGGTCGAAGAGCGCGTGGCCGGGAGTGATGGGGATGGCATAGGTAGCGAACCGTGTCCCCGCGTGGACGTTCCTCTGCAGCTCAAAGACGGGGTTATGTGACTCGCTCGGTGTGGACGAGTGATCGTTCCCTGGTGAGACGAACCCGTCGAACCAGGTATACGAGCCATCGAACGTCTCGTGCTGCGCGCGGGGATTGGAACTCCATCCTTGGTCCTTTGAAGTCATCTTGAACACGATCTGACGCAGACTCCTGCGTCCCAACGGCGTCATGTTGAGTGCGGGTGTCTTGGCGACTACGAGTCGACCGTTCGTGACTCTCACTATAGGACCCTCGTGAGCGGCCATCTCCAAAGCGTACCATATCTCCGCAAAGTCGAGAATCTGAGATGAAATTTCCGGAGGCAGTTGCGTCGATTCAGACAAGGCAGTGAAGTAGTCCTGACATGGACGGCCGTGCTCATCGCGCTCTACCGTGTACTCTTTGTTCAACGGCTGTTTGCTTTGTGGACGGTGAACTTGATCGATAGCCTTTGCCGGTTCGTCAACCTGTAGAAGCCTCAATGCGCGGGTGATCAATGCGTACATGCTGTCGTTGGAGATAAGAATATAGAGAATGTACTAGTACTCCTGTACTTGCAGATTTCCTGTCTCCGCAGTTTGGGGCGTTGCTCGTATCTGTCGTGACGAGACCGGGAAGCAAGCACGCCAAGGATCGCACAAAAAGGATGCAATCTCCTCAATTGTAGCGTTTCGCCTTTCATAATCACACCAACTACTTAAAAGTTTCTCAATGAGCCGCATTACGGGCGACATGTTGGTCGCTGACAGTATCCGTCCCCCTCGTGTCGTCATCAATAGGAATCCTCAGAGGATGGATTCTCTCGCGTCCGAGGATTTACCAGTCTATAGCGAAAACCCAGAGTACGAGACGGTCCCTCACCCGGAGGCCGTCGCACGCAAGGCGATCAAGTCGCACGAGAAGAAGGTCAAGCAGGATCTCAAGGATGCAGAAAAGGCCGAGATACAGTGTGCACGGATCAGGAAGATATTACCTCAGATCTATGCGCAGTTGACGGCGGCCGTCGATGCGCCTCGCACAGTCAGGACGAGGACGGGACCGGCCGCGCTGAGGGCACAGACGGAAGAGACTGGGATCGAGATTAGCTTCAAGAGTAGGGGGATAGATCAGAAGGCGCTGCGACGGTACTTGCCCGCTTTGCTCGTCGAGTACCAGGCCGCCGTGGAGGCCAGCCAACGCGCCTCCCAGGCGAACGAGAGCGACTTGTCAGACTCGACGACGACGACGACGACGGCGGCGGCGCGACCCCGAAGACCACCCATGTCGAGATCCAACACGGAACCTGTACGCGAACGAGAGGGGTCCGTCACGGAGGGCGGCTCGTCGCAATACCCACCTTTGACGCACGCAGCGACGACCATCGCCGTGCGTCGCTACGACCCGGACCGCATGTCTGTCAGCGCAGAATATTTCGAGGACTACACGCAGAAGATTTACTTTTCCAAACAATTCCTCAAACTCTGGAAGAAGAAGGACGGCAAACGTGAAAATCTCGCCGGCGGTATCGCCATGATCCTGATCGGCCTCAAGCTCGGATTGCCCATCTTCGATCTCTTCACCTTTGTCGCCCTCGACGTGCCCAGACTCGCGCTCCAAGGCATCACCGGCAAGCACACCCTCAAGATGAAAGACTAACAGCTACATCCGAGATCCAACTCTTTTAATTTACCTTCACTGTTTCAGTATTCGATTAAATCCGGCACATAGGCAGCAGTCCATCATCAACAACATTTTAGCATCACAGTAACACCTGTACTACATTACATTCATTATCTTATTCATCCAAATCCACCACATATATACTACTGACTGCACTTGGAATTTTCCATGATTTTGCTGCACTCGAACGTCCAACGGTCAATCCCGTGCGTGCGTTCGGCTAAATTTCGTTATCGATGCTTCGCTCGACCCACCAACGTCAACGTCAACGTCAATCCTCGCTCACCCCCCATCTCCCTTCTCTCTCGCTCCTCCAACACTCGATCGCAATGGCAGGAGGATTGGACGGTGCTCAGAAGATTATAAAGCAGCTCAGGGACGAGGGACGAGAGTCAGAGTTCGGTGAGTGCTTCTCTTGTCTGGGAATTGGTCTGAGGCTCTTTTACTGATATGCTTCGAGGCTATGTCTACTCCATCTCAGGTCCTGTCGTCGTAGCTGCCGATCTGCTCGGATGTGCCATGTACGAGTTGGTCCGTGTCGGACACCAGGAGTTGGTCGGTGAGGTCATTCGAATCGAGAAGGATAAGGCGACGATCCAGGTCTACGAGGAGACGGCGGGCGTCACTGTGGGAGACCCAGTCATTCGGTCCGGTCGGCCGCTCTCTGTCGAACTCGGGCCCGGTCTCATGGAGAACATTTACGATGGTATTCAGCGACCGCTCAGAGCCATCAAGGACATCTCTCAGTCCATCTACATCCCCAGGGGTATCGCGACACCGGCGCTCGACCGACAGAAGAAGTGGGACTTCCAACCAGGCTCGCTCAAGGTCGGCGACCACATCTCCGGCGGAGATATCCTCGGAGACGTCTTTGAGAACTCTCTCGTGCACAACCATAAGATAATCTGTCCTCCGAGACAGCGGGGAACGATCACACACATTGCAGAGAAGGGTTCTTATAACATCACGGATGAGATTGTCGAGATTGAATTTGAGGGGAAGAAGACAAAGCTGACCATGCTGCAACAGTGGCCAGTACGAGTGCCTCGACCCGTCACAGAGAAATTGGCAGCCAACAACCCGTTGCTCACTGGTCAACGTGTCCTCGACGCTCTGGTCCCTTGTGTCCAGGGTGGTACTACTGCTATCCCCGGAGCCTTCGGTTGTGGAAAGACTGTCATTTCACAATCCCTGTCCAAGTATTCAAACTCTGATATCATCATCTACGTCGGTTGCGGTGAACGTGGTAACGAGATGGCGGAAGTGCTCATGGACTTCCCAGAGCTTTCTATCGAGCGTGAAGGCCGACAGGAACCAATCATGAAGCGAACGTGTCTCGTCGCCAACACCTCAAACATGCCGGTCGCAGCTCGGGAGGCTTCCATCTACACAGGTATTACGCTTTCAGAGTACTTCAGAGATCAGGGTATGGACGTCGCCATGATGGCTGATTCGACGTCTCGTTGGGCAGAGGCCCTGAGAGAGATCTCTGGTCGACTCGCAGAGATGCCTGCTGATTCTGGATACCCAGCATATCTTGGTGCCAAGTTGGCCTCCTTCTACGAACGAGCCGGAAAGGCCACAGTCCTCGGAAACCCCAAGCGCGAGGGAACCGTGTCGATCGTCGGCGCCGTCTCTCCTCCAGGCGGAGATTTCTCCGATCCGGTCACCTCCTCGACCCTCGGAATCGTGCAAGTGTTCTGGGGTCTCGACAAGAAGCTCGCCCAGAGAAAACACTTCCCTTCCATCAACACATCACTGTCCTACTCCAAGTACATGAACGCTCTGCAACCCTGGTACGAGAAAAATCACCCAGAATTCCCAGCTCTGCGAGATCAGATCAAGAGCATCCTGCAGTCCGAAGAGGCGATGTTGGATATCATCCAGCTCGTTGGTAAGTCGGCCCTGTCCGAGCCGGACAAGGTCACCCTCGATGTCGCCGGACTCGTGAAGGACGACTTCCTGCAACAGAACGGATACTCCGACTGGGACAGATTCTGTCCGCTGTACAAGACCGAATATATGATGAAAGGATTTGTGACGTACTACAACGCCGCTCGATCTGCCGTCGAGAACGGCGGCATGACCTGGGCCAAGGTCAGGGAGTCGACCTCTGGAGTGTTCCACAAACTCTCTGGCATGAAGGTATGTCCATCAATTGGTGATTGACGTTTTACAATAAGCTAATTTTTTTTTCCTCTAGTTCGAGAAGCCGGACGACGGCGAGGAGGCGCTTGCGGAGAAGTACGAGGCTCTGCTCAAGGAGATTGGAGAGTCCTTCAGGGAATTGAATGAATAGAGGAGCCACAGGCACGAGAAAGCTGAAGGGGAAGGGAAGCCCGGTAGTATATACATGCCTCCACGACGACCCTGCAGTCCGTGTATCGGGCTCTTTTTCTCCTGGCGTAGCGAACAATATGATATTTGTGCGATAGAGCGAGGGACCTACTGCGTCCGTTCGCACTGCAATGCGTTGTGCTGTGTTGTGCTTTGCTGTAAGTCTTCGGGCAGGTGCGAAGTTGGATCTCATCGGCTTTGGCCGCGCCATGGCGTTCAATAGAAAAAGTTACTTTAAATTCTCACATCTCCACAATTTTATCACTTCGACTTCTCCTGCGCGATTCCTTCCTGTACAGTGCTAGCTCTAGCTCAGGCGGCGTGATAGCGACGGATCATCCCATGTCAGTCTCCACGAGTATCGCCCTCGTGGAACAAGGTCGCGCGATCCAGCCCGTGTCCAAGTGTCATGTCGGCACAGACGTCGACGAGGTGGGCGCGAAGGGGACACTGACGGCCGTGGAGGACGCCGAGTACCCCGAGGGAGGGTACGGCTGGGTCGTCGTCGCGGCCTCTGCCTCGATCTTCTTCAACGGCTGGGGACTCAGCAATGCGTGGGGTATATTCCAGACGTACTACGAGTCGCGGTATCCCGACACCTCTCCCTCCGTCATCTCCCTGATCGGGTCTCTGCAGGCGGCCATGATCGAGGGCACGGGGATGCTGGTGGGCGTGCTGATGGAGAGGTTCGGGCTGAAGAAGGTCATGCTGGTGGGCGCCGTGCTACAGATCGGTGCCCTCCTGGCCACCAGTTTCTGCGATGCCGTCTGGCAACTGTACTTGGCGCAGGGACTGGCGTACGGCGTGGGTGCCGGCACGCTGTACATCGCGGCCGTCTCCGTGCCCGGCCAGTACTTTGACAAGAAGAAGGCGACGGCGTTCGGGATCCTCTACACCTCCTCCGGTCTCGGCGGTGTCGTGTGGCCCATCGTGTTGGCCCACCTGTTCAACAGCGTCGGATACGGATGGACCGTGCGCATCGTCATGTTCATCAGCCTGCTGCAGATCGCGTTTGGTCTCTTCTTCATCAAGGAGCGAGTGGTGGCCCGGGTGGACGACGACCATCCGCAGGGAGAGCGCGAGGTATCGACGCACGAGAAGGCGGCCGCCTCGACGGCCATCATCTATAGGGACACGAGGCTCTGGTACATAGCGGTCGGGTACTTCATCCTCTCGATCGGCATGCTGTCTCCCATGTTCTACATCGGCACTTTCGCCAAGACGATCGGCATGTCCGACCACCTGTCCTTCTACCTCCTCGCCATCCTGAACGCGGCCTCGATCCCAGGCCGGACCATCACGGGCATCCTGGCCGACCGGTGGGGTCGCCTGAACGCCCTGATCGCGGCCATACTGGGGGCCGCCGTCGTGCAACTCGTCGGGTGGAGTCTCATCAGGACGAACGCCGGCGTCATCGTCTTTGCCGTGCTGTACGGGTGGGTCTTTGGGGGTCTCATCAGCCTGATGCCCGCCGTGACGGCACAAGTGCTCGGACAGCACCACCTCGCGACCAAGTTTGGCGTCGTGAGTGCCTTTGGCGGCGGCGGTGCACTGATGGGGGCACCGGTGGCCGCCCTCTGGATAGGATCCACGCGGGAGTCCTACTACGGCACAATCATATTCAGCGGCTGCTTCGTGCTCTTCAGCGGGCTCTGGTACCTGGGTCTCAGGATCTGGATCGACCGCAGGATCCGTGTCAAGGTATGAATCAAATCAAATCAATCAATTGGTGAAAGTAGTCATTGCATCTACATATATATACGCAGTACTAGTAGTAGTAGTATATATACTTGACGTCTCGTTGAATTTGCCGAATCGACTGCGAGCGCCCCGTTTTTTCTCGTTTCTCCACCAAAAAAAGTACGTGAGGGAGAGGTACACAACACAACACAACACACCACGACACAAGTGGGAACCCCATTGATATTAATATTGGTTGTCTGATGCGTCTCGATGATATTCTTCGGTCGGACGTCGGTCACGAGCTCGCGCTCGGGGCCGATGAGGATCCGTCGCTCGAGGTGGGCGAGGCGTCGATGGAGGTAGAGCCCGGGTTCTGTGTCGAGTGCGGCGACCAGGCTGCGGACCTCCACTGTGCCGCGTGTGAAGAGGACTTTTGCGACGTCTGTTCCACCGTCATACACAGGGTGAGTCAATACAACTGCTACTACTACTACTACTAGCACGACACGAGGTATGGAAAATTGACGGGGTAGACTGGAAAGAGACGGTTGCACGCATTGACGCCGCTTCATGGATCGACGACGACGACGACGACGACGACGAGGAATGGAGGGTCCGGGGATCACGAAATGTCTGTGGAACCGGAAGATCTTGCGGACGCCGCGAGGGATGACTCTGAGGCCGATACCGAGGTCGAGGACGATTTCGAGTTGCCCGTGCGGAACATTGATGCGGAACAGGTCGAAATCATCAGGCAGCGCAGCAAGCACATACCCTTACGGCTGACGTCGTCGGAGCGCAAGTTACATAGGTTGTTGGAGGCCGCACTGAACGTCAGCGAGTATACCGACAAGGTCGACGTCATCACGTATGTATCAAAGGCACGGAGGATCGTGGCTCAATTGAAGGAGGTCTGTGCCATCTTGAGTGGTCTCATGGTCGCCCAGGATTTCAAGGCCGGGCAGGCCCTGATGGACGATAGGGAGTATGCCTCCCACGCGCGCTTCTACCAATCCCTCTTTGAGATTGGCCGGCGCTACAAGATTCAGAATCCCGATCGCATGCGGTCGACGTACGGCAAGATGATGTACATGATTCAAGACTCTCTCATCCCGGAAGTCACAGAGACGCTCGGCTTTGATCTCTACCAGCCCGTCCTGACTGTCTATTCCTTTCTCGAATCGCGCGGCGGCTTGGCCATTCTCGAGGACGAATTACTGTTGGCCGCTACGAAAGAGATTATACCAGAGGGCAAGTCGAGGACCATTATCCAATCGGAAATCAAGACGAAAGAGAGATCGATCGAACTCGTTTGCAGGAAATACGAGTCCTCTTCAAAAGAAAAGTGTTTGTCAAAGGAGGATATTCGACAATCGCTCTACTCGATCGGGGACAACAATGCCTACCTGCGGGCAAACAGGGACCCCGTACAAAAGATTCGGCACTTGTTGTTTGCGCATTTCTCGCCAGATACGCCAAAACCGTCCCTCGCCATCCACGCCGGTCTAAAAGGTGCTCGATTATCGCACAATCACGAACGTCAATTCCGGTATGTGAATCAATCGCTGACGCTCTGGACACTCATTATGGAAAACATGTACGAGTTGTACACGCTCGTCGATGCGGACCTCCTGTCTCGCACGATCCGGTACCGGTTGATGGATACAGGGCAGGGACTGAATCGCGTCCAACAATGCCCAGCTATTTCACGCAAGATGCACGTCTTGCTCGCCCAGGCGCAAAAGGTATGTGGGCATCATTGGGTAGGCAGCTCGGCCATCCACTTGGGCGACCACAACGTCCCCAACGCACTCATGTTTATCGACAAGTACCTACAGGTCCCCCGCATCCTGAACCCGATACACGCCGTCATCCAACACTTGCCCAACCTCTCAAAGGACCCATTCATCACGCACTACATTGACGAGGCCTTCGGTGGATCGGAATTACTCCGTGAAGAATTCCTAGGCGATTTCTATCGTCACGCATTCGATGGAAGTGGAGCGGATAATAGTTTCGACGCGGGAAGTTGTATCGATGGACGACTCACGAGCGCTTGGAATTGGGGGAACAATATTTGGAAACAACCGTATTACAACGCCCTCTTGCTCGCTGACTTTACGGGCTTTGACGGCGACGGATTCATCTAGCCATTTCATATCGTCTTGTATTCATAATGCTACCCCAAAACAATCTTCTCTTCCGTCATTGTCTTGCTCGTCGTATCCGAGTGTCGTGATGGAATCGTGATTGAAATTGAAATCCGATTGAACGAGTGCGCTGCGTCGTGGAAATTCAAAAGTACTAAATGGACGCGTCGTCTTGGTGGGTGAGGACGTTGCTGCACCTCCACCTCCACAACACGAAAACAACATCTCTTCTTCCTCTTCTCCTCCCTTTTTCCCAACCAACTTGTATGCGAACTTGGTCAATGAAGACCGCTTCCTTCTTCCACCACCACTACGCGTCGACACGACAGATTCATTCAACGAAGACGACGACGAAGACGACGAGGATAAACTTGGTGTAGACGAATCTAATAGACTGGAAAAAGAACCACTCGAGTCACTTCCAGCATGACTCTCACGACGTCCAGCGGCGCGCAGTTCTCCCGACGGAAATGTCATTGTCAACGACGACGTCGACGACGACGAAATTCTACAGTCCTGATTTCTCGCTTGTTGTCGCATAGTCAGAGTCGGTAACGGTGCTTTTCGAGGCACGGAAAAGAGGGAGAATGATGAGGAGGCGGGAGGGTACTCTGCCAGAGAGTATCGTCTAGACCCGTCGCCATTCATTTTCCAATCTGACGGTCGAGCGACTAGCGCTTGACGTTCTGACGCAATACCAGGTCCCGAGCCATTTATACCTTCAGTTCGTGAGGAGCTGCTGCTGCTGCTGCTGCCAGAGGAGAAAGACTCCTGATATGCAAGGAGATGAGAAGCAGATTCCATCTCGGCTCCTCCGCATCGGCCGCTTGGAGATTGCGATTCATGTCCACATCTGGTGATGATGGCCTTGGTTCCACCGGACACTAAAATGCCGAAACTAAACATGATCGATGGCCTGCTTCTCATCGTCATATGGACAACGAGGACATGATGACGGAGTAACCCAGACACCTCGATACTACTCTCGATCGATTCTGGACACTCCGCTTCGAGGACTGAGACTTTATTGCCGTCATCCGTATGACGCAGAATGATTTCCGAAGTCTTCAAAAGACGTTCAGTCTCTTTCGCGAATGATAACGAATCAGATTTCAAACTCACAGTGGTCTGCAAAGTCACTGAAAAGGCAGCCACATCGTCCACTTTCGGGTAACTGAATTGCAAAAAGAAGGATTTTCCAGCAATCAGCGTTCGATCTGTAGTACAAGTGACCTTGTTTCGTTGCAGCACATGGCTCTTTGAGGACGGGTAGCGCAAGGTCGGTAGGATCTGAAGCCCTTCGCTGAACCTCAGTGGAAGGCACGCTCCGGATCTTGAAAGGTCGGTAATGCTCAGCTCCAATTCGTGCTGAATCTTTGCGAGACCTTGGTACGACATTGTGACTGGACAATCAGAAGGCACCGTGAAAGAAAACGGCATCGAGTGACTCGAAGAGAGCGTATTTGCCAAAGCCAAGTCGACCACATGATCCGAACAATAAATCGATCTATCTGCATGGGCCTTGACACCAGAAGACGATGGAATCGACGTGTGTAAAGATGCCCTCAGAGTCAATGACGCTGAAAACTTGCGAATCGACTGGTCGGAGTAGTTGCCATCGAAATTGATCGTCCCCGTGAGTTTCGAGTCCTGTCGGAACGCCGTACGGTCCAAGCACAGAGAGATTCGTGATGCCATAATGGTAAAGAACGTGGAACAGCTGCTGTATAAGTCTACGAGAAAAGAGTGTGATGAAGCCCGCTGGGTATAGCCACCACCGAGCCCAAAAAAAAGAGAGTGTCTCTGTCAAAGACGATCGCAGACAAGTCAGCAGTAGGGAAGCAAATCCAAAGAGGGCACACTCTCTACTTGAGAACCCATGCGGTGAGTGGAGATCTGCGATGACTTCCTCTTTCTTGCCTTAAAGAGAACCCGCAATCTCTGAACATTCGGGTGGCTGCGAGAAGTCGTGGGGTCAATTCTGCAAAACTGCCTCTTGGCCGAGTCCAGTCGCCAGCTCACGGCGCAAAAGCCAACCTTTAAAGGGCTTGGCTGCCCGCCCGCCAGACGATCCTTGGCAGACTACAAGAAAACCACGCTTGGAACCGGGGTAGACTAGCAAAAGTCCAGACTCGGAGATGCCGGACGAGTGCTCATGTGCCGGCGGCCCGGCAGCGCTTGCAAATATCATATCTCGCCTTATCTAACTCCATGGTCAAAGAAAAGGATATGACAGATTAGATAGAACAGCGGTGCACATCTGTGCGATGCACATCCCGACATTGGCATCTGAGACAAGTCTTTGTTTGGATCGGAAGAGCACACGTCTGAAAGAGTGT
>VWSI01000054.1:0-42143 GCA_008802775.1 Taphrina betulina | reverse complement strand
GTATCGACGAGGGGCTTCGGCTCTTCCAAGATGTATGTTCCTATTGAGAAAACATAAATACAATGGATGATTCTCAAGTCCTTGATGTATGTTTATTCTCGTGTAAAGACATTGGTTTCAGGAATCGACGACGTGAGCGTTAGAAGGTGTCCAGTGGGCCCATGTCTTAGACTTGCGCCTTGCCTTGGACCAACATAGTATCACATCAGGTATGCAAATCTTTTGCTTCCTGGCTTCATTGGCTGGTAACCATCTTGTGGCAAGTAAGTCCCAATATTGCTGTTTCTGCAGACCTCCAATACCGGGCTCACTCCGCAGATCCAGCATGGCAGCTATTCAATACTCGTCTTCGTCGATCGTTATTCTTCTGCCGTAACCCTTGAGAGAATACCATGAGTAAGCTAGATTGAGAGTGAGATCATTAGGCCTCCAGTGGAGCTGTGTCACACTTTAAAGCCATTTCGCACAAGCGTTCATCCAATTTCGGGTCAGAGCCCTGATCAAGAGCATACACAATACGACTGAATGGCTTCCGTGAAGCACTGCCCTGATCTGATGTGAGGATGCTATCGTTGGACCTTTCGGAAGGACTGGAGATAGGATTTCTGGCTCCAGCATCATCATGATCATCCACATCAGTGTGCGGTGCCATTGCGACGTCCTTGACACTGTCTTCAAGCATGGCATCCCGAATGGAAAGACCGATTGCATACGAGACGTGTCGACTGACACTATTTCCTATCTGTCTCATGCGCGATGATGGACTACCAAGCAATACGTCACGGTCTAGGAATCCCTGAGCTCTTTTCGCTTCGGCGATCGTAAATCGTCTTGGTTGCTCGTAGTGAATACAGGGAGCACCCATTTTGGCCTGCGGTCGTGGATTAGTCAGAACAGTCTGCAAAAGTCGATCTGGATCGGCTACGGCGATTAGCATCGCCTTTCCTTTACATACAATTGTGCAGCTTACTTCGTCCAAATGCTTTTGAAGCTGCTGCACCGAACAGAGAGGGATAATGTTTGACAAGCGCTTGAGGAATGGCCCCAAGATCATTTACTTCTGTTGCGTAGCGAGCATGACGTGTGACCCTGCGTTTATCATGTTTGCCCCGGGACTTCCTTATGGAGCGGGAAACTTTCGAGGCAACACCCCGGGCGTGACATCCCATAGCTTTACAAGTAAGCTTCTCAAGATAAGATATGTAAGCGTGTACTCGATGGTCGGGTCGAGGTATGCAGATGCGAGAGCCATCTCCGATGTCCGGTAAGTCAGCCCAGATGTCTCTGAGCAATCGAGGCAGAAATGTTTTCGGCAAGTGATCATATTCAGTGTTTTTGAAGATGTTACCATAGGGATCATTGAGCTTTCCTCTGATACTGTGGCTGGGAGGATTTTCGTGCGACTGTACAGGCTGTCTTGGGAGGGTCATTCCGGCAGCGGCGAATATCACAAAGATCCTATCACGGGATTGTGCTGATCCATGCATATATGAGTGATTTGTAAAAGTTCGTACTTGATAGCCAAGTCCGAGTGCCATAGCCAGGAGCTGCATATGGACGTTAATGATTTTGCCATTGGATAATCTGACGTTGTCACGGATTCCAGCGACGTTCTCTAGAACAGCGTACTTTGGGCGGTAGAAATCCACGTAAGAAGCAAATGATGCAACTAAGGAGCAGTTCCTGAGCGACACTTGCGAGTTCTTACTGAGGTTGGCGGCACTGAAGCCTTGACAGGGACTTCCTGCAACAATGATATCGATCTCGTCTGCATGATCCTTTCCGGCGCGAATTTCTGCATTCAAGTATCGATTAACCGATCCGAGGTAGTAGCGGGTTTCAAAGGTCATACTATCTTCTTCTTGTACTGTGTGATTTGCGCGATATGTATGCAATGCTGCACTGGATAGATCAATGGCGCTAGAATATTGAACAATCCCGCTATCACGAATGCCTGCGCCTAAATTACCCGCTCCGCAAAACACATCCAAACCACGAAGCTTGTTGTGCTGGCGATAGAGCGCAGCATTCTGAAATCTTATAGGCACTATCTTACTTGAATCGAATGAAATCAGATCAGAACCCACTAACTTGTATCGAAGAAGAAATTGTTCTCCGGCTCCATTGAGCTGTAAGGGATTCGGCAATTCGACTTGATTCAGCTGGGGCTCGATATGCCAAACACCGCAACGACGCACGACAACAGTGCCCAATTGCTTTGAAGTCAGAGTAATTCCTTCACTAGAGATTAATACTTCATGAGGAAGTGAGGCGGGGTCGAGCTGTTGTCGGCGCATTAGCCTACCAAATTCAATCCGTCTAGAATGATTGTCAATGCGGACAATATAATGTGGCTCTAGTAGAGAATGTTCCTCCACAGGTTCCATGCTTGGAGACGAGCTACATCTGCTAGAGCCTTCGTCATCCATATCATTGTAGTATGAACCTATATTTAGTAAGACCGTGTCACCCAGGGTATATTTGCCAAGAAAAACGGCGAAGTGATCCAGTTTGCGTTGACGCATCTCAGTCGTCTTGCAACCACAGGGTAGAGACACGGAATCGGGACTCAGATCCTCGCGCCTGAAGTGTTTGAAATTGCCTTCAGCGTGTAGATACATAGTCCTGCAGAAGAACTCGTTGCCTTCGAGCTGGTCTGAAAACATATTCACGCTCACGACTCCGTGAATATCCTCAAACTTCGCAAAGTGATGATCTTTATAGTGTTCCTCACAATTGCAATGATCACTTAAGAAAAGCTCTGTATCACGATGCTTGTAATAAGAAGTGTCTAGCTGAGCATGCCATGTGCTTGGCTGATAGCACCAGAGTCCTCGATATAGATACTGTCCTGACTGCTGAAGAATGACTTCAGTGATATACAGATAATCACGCGAAGCTTTCGTAGGCGTGCAATCAGATTCGATGCTGGGCAACCTTTTGACTTTCACCCCCGTTCCGGACAGATTCGTAGTACAGTCACTCTGATCGAATAGGCTCGATGGTGGTTTGTCTGCTTGATTTGTACTAAGGGTAGATAAGAACTGAAAGTCTGCAGTATCACTCTCGCTATCATCACTCATCGTATTTATCGAACAAGGCCTTTCCGGGTGTGATCTAATTTTGCAGACTTTCAGCAATCGTGAATCGAGCTCAGAGTGATCCGATAGCACGTTCGTATCGAGATAGGCAACGTCGCCTACTTTGAGATTATCAGGTCGCCATGACTTTGTCTTCGGCATCGACTTCACCTTTTCATAGAGCTGTACGTGAGAAAATGAGTTGTGGGAGGCGGACTTGGTAGACATCGAGCGTATGTGGTTGCCGAATATGTGAGAGAAACATTGCTTCACATAAGGCGTGACAGTTGTGAGCTCTTGCTTGATGCGTGGTTCTGCAGGTATTGAGATGCACTGCAGATCTGCGAAAACAACCGATTGCAGCGCTGCACAAGCTTCTGCCGCGTGCCAGATGAATCGCCAGTGTTCAACCAGATGTTGCCGGAAGTCGGTCGTTTGCGATAGAGTTTGCCATGTGCGAAACTTTTCTGAAGAAGCATGGAAAACGTAGAATTCTCGCTTGAAGTCCATTAACGTGGTAAGAAATCCCGATGAATGTGGTCCTTGCTCTAGAAAGATGATCGCATAGTGAGCGAATCTGGCCAGCCATATAAAGTCGTCCCAAAGCTCGCTGTACTCGGGGCTTGCAGACTTCAATTGGTACCATATGCCGTGATCTCTTGCAACAGGACTTTGTACCCAAACATGAGGATTCGTGGACTCTTTTTCTAAGGCTACAGAAATTGCAACGATTGGAACGTTTGTAATATGATTAGCACTGTCGGACTGATCTTTCGAGCAAGAAACTGTTGCGTCAAACCTGATGGTTCTACCGTACTTTCCTCCGCTATGCAACAGGGATGGCATGACCATGCGCATCGCATCAGAACTTTGTGCAGGTATGTAGACGGTAAAGTCACAGGCATAGCAGACTTTACAGCCCGATGCAGATCGACCTGTAGCAGTGTTCCATCGGCTCAGCAGTGAGCGTTCGTCCTTGATGAGATTGCTCTCAGCGTTCTCATGGTAATACTGTGAGTTGGCGTACTGTCGGCGGGGTACTGGCACACAGAATGGTTCTTTGTCACCAGACTCTGGTTCTACGCCGAGATGCAAAGCACAATCAGGAGTGCTCTTGGACCGAACAGACATTGTCGCCGAAGATTCGCGGTCGAAGCCTTCATCATTCTGATCTTCAACAGATGCTGGTCTAGACGCGTTTAAGGACGCTGGATATCCTTCCGCTCCTGATGTAAACTGATGCTCTATGGTGACGCTATCTATCTGAAGACATGCCTTGTGCTTGCCCATGTCACGCGAAAATGCGGCGTCGACTTCAATGTAGCTGTCGAGACATGAAGGGAGAATGTTTCGCAGCATGATGCATCTGATGCATTGTACTTGTTTCAGCAACCATCAGAGTTACTGTGAAGCCTCCTCATCACAATGGCGAGCATTGTCAGTCAGAATACCACAAGAATGAATGCTTATCACAGCACGGTTGTCAAGTCGGGTGGGAAGAGGATCTTGAACGCAGACTGATCCCGTGACATCTCGCACCCGAAGCATGAATGACGCAGCGAATTAACAATCTGCCGATAAAGACAGACATCTTGTAAGAGCCGGAGCTCCACGTCGATACACTCCGCAGTGTCTTGTCCAACAGTAGGTCTATCCCATTCTCTCCCGGCAGGCGACTCTGCAACAAAGATCAACGATTATGATTAAAGAGCAAGGTTAGTCAGAGCATAATTGAAAAAAGGGCTCAATCGGGAATTGAACCCGAGACCTCTCGCACCCAAAGCGAGAATCATACCATCTAGACCATCAAGCCACGTGCATAAATTCAAGTGAGCAAAAGACAATATATTCACAATCAATATTGACCACACTAGCATCCCATTTAAATTGAGATCCAGCTCATTCGGCTTGTGTGCATGATCCGGAGAGCAGATATTTCGCTACAAGTGAAACGCCATACACCTCATCGCTCCAGCTATCAGTAATTTAATCGAGATCAAGGTTGACATGCCAGACAATTCTAGTGGTCTGCGTACATTTCCAAGGGGAATAGAATAAGCCATTCACAAGATGCCCAGAAACATGAATTCCGGTAGACTATCCTTTTGATACCGATTGTGACCAGGTCTTGGATCACAGTGGCAATTGGAGAACTATAGCTCTGTGCGATATACAGCTTCGTAAATATAGCGTATCTAGATATTTGCATTGGTACTTGCTAAGGGGCTGGATCTATTCACAGAGGTTTCTAGTGTCTGTCTAGAGTGCTACTATAGGAAACAGGTTCCAGCCTCAATAAATGCTAGCAAGTAATTTCTTTCGTACTCTTCTTTCTTCAGCATCTTGTCTAGCCATCTCCTTTTTCAATTCTGCCAGGATTTTGTGTTTCAATCTATTCATATCGCCTTTGGCAGTGATTCGAGGACTGGAATTGACCGTGCTTACAACCTCAGAAGACGTCAATGACCGGAAAAACATATCGAATTCCAAGTCGTCCGCACGCTTCAAGAATTCTAATTCTTTGTCCAATTGTCGAATACGAGTTAGACGCACTTCAATGTTGTTATCTGTGTCGCTCATTCTCTGCTGGAGATACGCTTTGCGCTCAATTAGACTGTTCTTCTGATTCTCCACAAGAATTACAAAGTCACGAAGTTCCGAACTGTACAGACATTAGTCAGGATAATGTCTAGCAGAAACCAATTTGCTCGTTTGACTCACATGCATAGGTCCGCGGACTCAAAATCTTCAATACATTGATTTCGTCTTTGTGTAATTAACGAAGCTGCGGACTCTGCAGCTGTGCACAGAATCTGCTTCTGATTTTCGACTAGTCTGGCAATTGATGCATAGGACATCGCGTAATGACTTATCGATCGGCAAACTCTAAACTTGCGAAGTGTGCCCAGAAGGGATGAGTGGCAGCTTGGAATAAGAACGCCTAGGGGTCTTGCGAGATTTTCTTGCGCTGAAATTTCCTCATGATCACGCTCCACGGGATGCTCTGCCGTCATCAGGTCAGGCAGATTGTCGAGCGCATTTACCCGTCTGCAGTCCACGTCTTTGTTTGAAACCACGATGTCGTCTCCCGGCGAGAAAGCTTCAAGGAAACGCCCTGATGTCTCGGTCGGTCTACGTAGAAGCCTAAATCCTGAGCTCTCAATGGATTTTGCTTCGACCGTTCTGTTGCAATTGCAAAAGACAATTTAGACTTGACACCCATATTGTGTTGCTATAATGAAGTACAGATCGTGCTCCTCAGTGCTTATTATACAGTTGCTTGGTGTGGAGCGACAATGAGTCTTCTACAGATAGTTCAGTGCATCAGCTCCTTGACGACCGATTCCAGGTCTTCTACACGCCCAATATGCAGGACACAGTCCTTTCCAACCGATGCTTCTACCAGCTTCCTGGCAACCATGCTAGGCCCGATAGAGAGGTATTTTGTGACGCCAAGCTCTTTACACGTTTCTATGGAGTCATACCACTTGACAGTTTCGGTGCATTGTCTCGCTATAGCTCGCTTGCAAGCTTCTTCGTCGTCAAGTGGCAAGGGTCTCGCCGTCACGTTCGAGATTAGTGGAATCAGAGGAGGCAGGTGGAATTTCATATCTTTCAGGACAGACAAGATCTGACGCTGTGCAGGTGCCATTATCGGAGTGTGGAATGGAGCGGATAGAGGCAACCTGATCGCACGGGGATCGCGACCGTCAAACTTCTTCAGAGAGCTGATGAAATCCTTGAGTAAATCGTCGTAGCCAGCGATGACAACCTGGCTGTCACTGTTGTAGTTCGCGACACACAGAACCTCAGAGTATGGCAGAGCGAGAGCTTCTCGGAAGCGTGTCAATTCTTCCACAATGAATCTCGACCTGCCTTTCTCAACCACCAGCGCTATCATGGACGAATCTCTGCTTGCTGTCTTGGTAGCTTCACTCATTGCAAGACCTCTCGCGCGAACTAATTGCAGAGATTCCGGCACGGTGAGAATGCCAGAAATCGCAAGCGCAGTAAACTCCCCAAGGGAATGTCCCAGCGTGTAAGAGAATAGCTGATGCAGCGGCACTTTGTAGTCCTCCATCAACACCTCCAGAATGACAGCACTCATGGCCAAGATTGCTGGCTGAGCATTTTCTGTCTGATTCAACTCTTTAGGATTACCATCCTCGATGAGTTTAGACAAGGAGAATCCCAGAGCGGCGTCCATTTCGTCTAATTTGCGGCGCGCGGAGGGAAACTTGTCAGTCCATGGCTTGGTCATGCCTACACTTTGAGAGCCCTGCCCGGGGAAAAATAGAGCTGATTTTGAGACCGCACGCGATGTCGAGAACGATCTGGCGCAGATTTTGCCAGATCGCGATATTGCTCTTCCCGGGGACAGGGACATTTTCGAAGTCGTTCGAGAGGGATAGGGAAAGACGGCCTGCTTCTATTGGGCTCTCGATGCATCTACGCTGGACTGACTACTTGTATATTGGACAGCCGGAACACGGAATCTGAACGGAACAAGATGAAGTCGAAGTTAAATCTGTGCAGAACCCCACAAAATCTAGATCGACCTCGGCGTCCGGACTAATATTGTCTGTGAATAGGAAGCTTGATTGTCCTGGCAGTCTATGGGTGCGATGACAGCGGTGATACGCACGATGCAAGTCGCTGCAAAGCTATAAGATTTGGTCGCGTAAACCCTGATGTCGCTCAATCTGCTTAGGATCACACTTGGCCAGCTCTCATCCCAGTCTTTCTCTTCCCCGGAACGCGCTCGAACCTTGCAGAATGTCTTCACACTTTTCGAACAGCTTGTGAATGAGAAGAATGTGGTGATTCTCGTACGGGCGCTCTTTTTGTCATCAATTTGGTCCGGCACCGAGGCTTTTGTGGTTGCCTACGCTTTCACCGATGCGACTCGATATCTGTCCGACGATCGAGCAACAGAACTGCGAATCGCCATTCTCAAATGTGTTAGAGATGCGAAGGAAACTCCTGTATGGCGAAAAGCCATAGTTCTTTCTGTATTCATCGCGGCAGAGATGCGGGGCCACAAAGGCGTCCCTGCTTGGTATTCCTCGAAAGGCAAATTCGTTTCAGCTTACATAGCTGCGGTCAACGCTGCTATGACAGATGTAACTTGTGATGTAAATATCAAGGCTGCTCTTCTGATATCGATGTCCTCTGTATTCAGGACCTTGTCGGCATATCAGCATACGAAAGTTGAGGACGACACACTCGTTGGACTCATAAACGGGTTGTACATGTCTCGACTGGCCTTTGGCAATCAGAACGGGTTAAAAGTGTCCATGAGCGAACGTGGGTTCAGAGAGCTGGGTCTCATGACGAAAACAATACTTGACATCATTGATAATACGTCACTGACCAGTAGTATATCTGCAATGTCAATATTGGAAGGGTTTAGTCGCGCTCGCCGCCAAGGTCTGATCGATGGACCTGAAGCGATCTCGAGACCAGTCTTCTTATCCCTTGTCACGATTGCACAGTCCCTTTTGATAAACTCTGCGCGCCAAGGTCTGGACAGCAGATCGCGAAACGAAGTGGCCATACAAGCGTTACAGCTATTGCGCAATCTGCAAGGGTTTCATGAAGATAACTCCGTTTTTGAATCTTGGCGATTTTGCTTCAATATATCTCTAGACATGCTCGCAGATGGTGAACATGGACTTTCAGGCTACTTCACCACTCTTTTAGAGTCTTCTCCCATGTCACAATTTCCTCTCTCCAGTACGCTCTGCGTCGGCCTGTATTCGAAGCGAAAGGATGAAGATGATGTACAATGGCTGCTTCTAGTGATTGAGGCCGCGGCTTTGGCTGTCCAGTCTCGATCCACCTTGACAAGGTTATTCGATTTCTGCTACGATCAATTGACACGCTCCGAGTCTCGCGCCGAAAATACCGAATTATTGCATTCAGTGATCCTATCTTTACTTGTTTCGCACAAAGATATATTCCGCGCTCGTATGCGTGGCTTTGCCAAGTACGTGCTTGATCACGACGAAGACATCTCCGACCGACAATTCAAATTGATCTTTAAGACCTTGTACCCACTGTCAATACCTACAGAGGTGCAAGGCAGTACCGAGGATCCGCAGGACATTCTTGGACTCCTAAAGCGCGATATAGCGCTCGCATTGGAAGGACAGAAACGCACAAAATTAGTGTCGTGTCTGATTGATCTTTTACCAGACATCCCAGCGCCATTTTTACTGCATAATCTAGGCCAAGTCGAGCCTCTCTTGTTCTCTGAGCCAAATGACTTGGAGCTAGACTCGCATTTCATCGAGACCTGCACAACCGAGATGGACTCGGAGAGAGCAATCATATGCGTTCGATATCTGATGTCTCGCAAGCGAAATTTGAGTCATCTTCACGAGAAAGCCCGTCTGTAGATATGCACAAGCACGCCTGGATCGAGACTTGGTATACAATTTCGACTAGGACAAAACACAACTCGAGCGTGTGAACAAGTTCACCGTTCACTCAGATTTTTACAGTACTATCTTAGTCGGTCTTAAACTCCTGAAGATTGTCCAAAGACCATACTCAATCGCATCCAAGCCGGAAACATTATGATAGCTCAGGTAAGTGTGTGATTGATCTGTCACACTTTTATGTAGCTCAGATTTTATGTAGACATATGTCGATCTCCATGCATACAGACGAGAGGTTGCCTACGAGCAATAATCCGCACCATCAATGAGAGTATCTTGATCATACGTGATGCACAAGCAACTCGTGAGAGCCGTGATAGAATTTGGCGGCGATTGCCGACGCATTTTTGACTCCACTCTTTCCCCGCAAAAATCCCAAACTACACGTAAATTACCTTTTGACTAGAATAAAGCATTGACTCACTCAGAGACATGTCCTTCAAACCCACGAGACACTCTGATTATCAGCGCGAGATATATGGCACTCTCGGGACTCGACCGACGTTTAGTACGGATCCGGTCCTCCTCGAAGTCCAGGCGAAGGAGGTGATGACTAAACAGGCCTGGGGATACATTGATGGCAGCGCAGCTTTAGGATTGACGTATAAGCACAATAGATCTGCATTCGAGCGATATCCTCTCGTGCCTCGGATGCTCCGTGATGTGACTCAGCGAAGCACTCGAGTGACGTTGTTTGGCAAGGAGTACGACAGCCCGATACTAGCGGCGCCTATCGGCGTGCAAGGAATTGCTCACGCAGATGGAGAAATTGCAACGTCAAAGGCTTGCAGGAACCAAAACGTGCCGATGATATTGTCGACTGCTGCCACGAGGACAATCGAGGAAGCAGCGAGCGCAAACGGTGATGGAGAACGATGGTATCAGCTTTACTGGCCAAAGACCGACGCAGTCACTGTATCCCTTCTTGAGAGGGCGAAAGCTGCGGGATACTCAGCGCTCGTCGTCACGCTCGATACTTTCACTCTAGGCTGGAGAAGCCGTGACTTGGATGAAGCATATCTGCCTTTCCTGTTTGGCGAAGGCACTCAGATCGGTTTTTCTGATCCTGTATTCACCAAGATGTATGAAGCACAGGAATCTGGAGGTCTGGAGAGTCTGAAGACCCTGCTGTCCAAGATGACGAATCCGGTGCAAGCCCTGAAACTTCTGTACTACGCTAGAACAATCAAGAAGAGCCAAGCGTGGCTCGGAGAGATGAATAGCTCAACTTATATGACGTGGGACAAGTTGTCGCTCATCAAGAAACATTGGACCCATGGACCCATACTACTCAAGGGAATTCAAGCCATTGGTGATGCACAGAAAGCCATAGAGTACGGCATCGATGGCATCATCGTCAGCAATCATGGTGGCCGACAGGTCAGCGGAGCGATATCAAGTCTGGACGCTTTGGCCAGTATCTGCGCTGACCCCGTTGTGAAAGAGTCGGACCTGACGATTCTGTTCGACTCGGGAATCCGGACGGGCTCCGACGTTCTCAAAGCCATGGCTCTAGGAGCTCATGCAATCCTGCTTGGCAGACCGTACATCTATGGTCTGGCATGCAACGGGCAGCAAGGCGTAGAAGATGTCTTCAAGTGTCTGAAGGCCGACCTGGAAGTGACTATGGGTTCGATGGGCATCAAAGAATTGACACGAGAAGAACTAGAGGGCGTGATAGCAGTCAGACATAGCGCGAAGTTGTAATCAAACCAAGTGGAGGGGAGAATGCGTTTGTATCTTTTGCCATCTGAGTTTCTGGCGCTTGATCATCCTGACATTCTCCCAATCGTATGAGAGCCAGCCAGGTAGCAGTTTCCAGAGACTTCCTCAGACCGGTGTCGCGAGCAGAGCCATAGGGTCTCTCGTGATGCTGTTTACATGATTCCCTCCTTCGCTCTCTTTTGCAATAGATGTTTCCAGCAACACTCAGCGCAGAGAGAATTACAGCTGCTAGACTGCGGTCACCTCCTGTGTGCCGATTGCTGCGCTCCCAGTCCTGTCGAATCTGCATGCTGCGTGTGCGGTCAGACGTTTCGCACTCGTGCGAGGCTCAGTGATGTTTGTCCACTGACATTATTCGAGGTAGTAGCCTAATATGAGCAGTGTCCTCCAGAATTGCACCACTTCTTCAAGACCATCGATCAATTGTCTGAAGAACTCAGTTCGGCGGCCAATTTTCAGCTCAGTCAACAGGATCTAGTCCTAAAGCATCTTCACCTCCAGTCAGAAAGACAAGAGCTAGCTCTCAAGCAAGCTGACCATGAGCTTTCCCAATTGCAAAATGCCAATCTACAGATACTAGACCGAAGCTGCCCGTCGAGGGAACGACAAACGGCCTCAGCAGTGACCGCTGGCGTTTATGCGTCGAATACGAGGGAGTCAAGGACTCCTATTCACTTTGAGGCAGATAATTCTCGCCTGGGTGTTGCTAGTCATCGTCAAGATTCGCTACGAGTGGAGCATCACCCAGCCATGTCTCGCGCAGAGCCTGTCAGAATCCCGTTACGTGCCAGTACTGCCAATGTTTCCACACATACGAAGACTTCGTCAACACACAACAACTTCAAGGAACCACTGCCCAGCCTACATAGATCAAGGCAGACTATGTCAAGGCCTTATGGAAGACAGCAAGGCCCTGAAAACGCCTATCGCAGTGACCGAGCCGCCATCATAAATTCGGCAGGTCCAGGCAAGGATACGGCACGGAACACTTATTGGAAAGCTTCTCAGGTCCCGACGTTTGTTCAAAGCTCAGAAAATACCAGGTCTCGACTCAGCTTTTCACCATATGCGAGACCACCCACCAACAATCAGGTCGGTAAGAATACTAGTCGCATTGGAGTGCCGCCAGCTCTTCCAATTCAGAAAGGCTCGCAGCAATTTCCAATTCAGAAACCATTGACTAGTGGTTACTTCTCTGGCTTCAGACAAGAAGCTCGGGATATTGCTGTAAATCAGAGAACTCCAGGAAGAATCTCCTCCGGTCCCATTGAATTACGGTACCGCGAGCCAATGCAACCCATTGGACGGAATCCGTTCCCTGGCGGCAGATCCGCCACTTCAGCAAAGTTCTTGAATCAATCACGCCGGGAAGCTGATAGTGCTTCTTCCGTCTTCGCCGCGGATCAGAAACGCTTTTCTCACGTGGCTCAAGACGGTACAGGACGAGATCGATCTCTCTTCACTCATCGAAGCAGACCAGCGTGATTGCATAGACTGCTCAAGGACGGGGCGGGACTTTTGTCTCTCACGAACTGTGCCTACCGCTACACCATCATGGAGCGCGACAGAAAGATTCGAACGAATGTGATAATAATAATTGGACGATGAGATACAGATCGAACTTACTAGCATTCCAATGACGTACTCCCATAGAATATACGTGTAGGAGGCCGAGCTGGTGGGACAGGACTGCGCCACACACGAGCACCCGCGGGGGCCTAGACCGAGGCGCAAAAGAGGGATCATGTGACGTATGTTCGGATCCTGAGTGACGGAGTTCACTCCTCCCGCTCCCCAGGCAGGCTCAGGCAGGTGGCCCCTTCCCTTCAAGACATTCATCCTTTCTCTCCCTTCTCCCTTCTCCCTGAAACCACCTCGCAACTCAATCATCATGGTCAGTTCTTCGTACACCTCAGGCAGCATGTCTTCTCCCAACGCATCCATCCCAGTCTCCTACTTCCCCGCCATCCGACCGGCCGCTCTTGCCCTCGGAACCGTGTTCGAGCACGTCACCTCTGCCCTCGTCTACGGACCTCTGTTCGGACAGACCTGGGAGAAGGTTATGAACGCTGTATGTCCCATCGCTCAAGTTCCGATCCGATCCAGAGACGCTTCGATCCTCTGGATCAAATAGAGCTTGTACGTATGGTACAGAACCTCCGTTGCTGACGACGTTCTAGGACAAGAACTCCGAGTTCTGGAAGACCAAGGAGGCGCAATCTGCCGTCTCCATCTACTCTGCTTCCCTCGTCTCCTCCGGTTTCCAGACTTACTGCCTGTCCGCTCTTCTCCAGTTGACCGGAACCGTCTCCTACAAGGGAACCGCCTACCTCGGACTGATCGTCTTTGGTGCCACGTCCGTTCCAGGAATCGTCAGCTCCGTGTTCGCCGAGCGAAGACCTCTCGAGTACACTGCCATCAAGTCCGTCACCGGTCTCATCCAGACTGTCGGACTTGGACTTGTCTTGACCGCCTTTGGACAGTAAGTGACACGTCACATCTCCTTGTGGAATCATCGTTGCTGACAATCCAAAAGCCGACGAGATGTCATCTCTTAAAGGGATCCAATGAGTAGTTGATAAACGACACGAATACGAGACGACTAGTAATCAGGCAAATAATACAAACAAGTGCTATGTAGCCCCAACAGACTTTTACGATGAGAAAGAAATTTGACTTTGGTGCTGTATGGACACACTTGAGCAGAGATTAAAGCATTTATCGTACGACGTGATGGTTTTTTTGTTTTGACGACTGTGTACTTACTTGTCGTGATGAATTGTGAATTGACGCCATAGTTTTCGTCGAGTAGGAATCTGTGAGTGAAATCTCAATCTGAAACCCCCATGATTCGTTCAATGACTGCGCTCGGGTGCCAAGAAGAGGTGGGATCCCGGTTTTTCGACGTTGCAAGCTTGGCGATGACGCAGCGAATCTTCTAATACCATATAAGTGCGCTCCAACCAAATTGTCCCTCTCCTTCTTGAAAGTACAACACTGTAGAAAAAAAAAAGCAAGATGGGTTTGATTGGAAAACTCGTCCATCACGAAGAAGAAAAACATCATCGCCAGAACGGCCAGGGAGTCTTTAATCAAGGCGGTAATCAAGGCGGTATGGGTGGAGGAGGAGGATTCGGTGGTCAACAAGG
Source organism: Taphrina betulina (assembly GCA_008802775.1). Classification (NCBI taxonomy): domain Eukaryota; kingdom Fungi; phylum Ascomycota; class Taphrinomycetes; order Taphrinales; family Taphrinaceae; genus Taphrina; species Taphrina betulina. Next base: position 27,746 of record VWSI01000054.1, on the reverse strand, counting down.
CGGTGGATTCGGCGGTCAACAACAACAAGGCGGATTCGGCGGCCACCAACAAGGAGGATTTGGTGGTCAACAACAAGGTGGTATGGGAGGTGGATTCGGCGGTCAACAACAAGGAGGCATGGGAGGTGGTATGGGAGGTGGCATGGGCGGTGGCATGGGTGGTGGTGGTGGAGGACATCACGGAGGACACCAACAAGGAGGATTCGGAGGTCCAGGCGGTATGGGTGGTGGTGGTGGAGGAGGTATGGGAGGTGGTGGTATGGGCGGCGGCGGTGGTGGTGGTCGTGGAGGACACGGAGGCGGCGGTGGTGGTGGTGGTGGATGGTAGAGAAGGACTATCGTCTCTCACTTTTCACTGCCCCCATCCCAGAAATGGCCATTCTACGACAAAAGAAGTTCTTGCCATGGACTACGCTGTGCGCTACAACTATAGTAGATGGTAAAAAAGCACCATAATGAATATGATTAACGACTAAATTTTTTCTCCTCAAAAATCTGTGCTCTCTGCGATCGATCCGTTACTCATCGATGCTTTATCTATGATAAAGTCTGAACTTAGATTGATATATCAAACAAGAGTGTGCTTTACAGAATCACTAGTCGACGTGAGAAGTTGTAAGCGCCGTTATCTCGGAATCTGCCGCAGCCACCACAACCTTCAATTTATTACAACTCTCGGGTGTTTTTCCTTGTACATCCAGTCGTGACGGGAGTGAGTGGGTGATTGGTTCGGATGACTAGATGATATTGGAGTTGTTGTGTTCACGTACTGTGACCGTATTAGCACTGTCACTACTCGTCTTGTACCACGTCGTTCAAAATGTGACGCGTGCTTATGGACTGAGAAGGATCCCAGGTCCGGTCCATGCTCGACTCTCCTCGGTGGTCGTGAGTTGGCATACGTTGAGAAACACGAGAATCTCTTATATCCATAACCTGCATCGACGGTACGGAAACATTGTCGTTCTCGGACCGGATGAAGTCCATGTGAACGATGCGTCCTTGTTGAATCAGATTTACAGCTCATCCAAAGTCGGAAAACATCCGTACTATACTGAATTCAAGTTCCGGGGCACGCAAAACCTGTTTAGTACGATTGATCCCGTACGGCATGCAAAGTCACGTAAACAATTCAGTCCTCTGTATACGAGACAAAACCTCAATTTGCAAGTCATCCACGACTCAATAAATCGTCTGGTTGGACTTTTGGATAATCGAGAAGAAGAAGAGGTCGAGATGACGGAGCAGTTTGAAATGTTTACACAGTCCGTCATTACGCGATTCGTCTTTGGCCAGCACGTCGAGTTGGGTACTCAGGGTGTCAATACTTGGAGGAAGCACGTTGGGCGTCTATTGCGGCGAACAGACTTTATGGGTCTAGGTCGTCTGGCAGATTTGGTGATTCCCTCGACGGCTGAACCGAGTCCGTTTGACAAATCAGTCATGGAATCGACCCATGCTGCGCTTCTTCAACCTGTTTCAGGTGGAGCAGAAAAGCAATGCTTGATATCGAAAATGGTGCATTCGGGAATCTTTACGGAAGCTGAAATAACGAGTGAGGTTCGTGACCATCTCATTGCTGGATCAGACACGACGACGAGCGTACTTTCCTTCCTGTTTCATCAATTGGCCATCTCACCCGTGTTCACAGACAGGTTACGGCGTGAATTGAGTCGGGTCAATCTGTCACGGTACGAAGAGGTCGAAAAGGTAGAGTACTTGGCTGCGACAATCAGGGAAGCTCTGCGACTGTATGCGAGTATTCCCATGACGTTGCCGAGGATCACGCTGCAGCAAATCACGCTGGGAGGGTACTCGGTGCCGGCCGGAACCAAGATTGGTAGTCAGGCGTACTCGCTGCACCGCGAGAACGATGCGCCAGAGACATTCGATCCCGACAATGGTGGAAAGGGAGAACGCGGATGGGAGTTTAGTTCCGGGTCACGGTCGTGTATCGGTAAAGCACTCGCACTCTGCGAACTGACTTGGCTGACGGCTATTCTCGTTTCTCAATTCGACTTTCAGACATCTACGACGACGGCGGAATTGGGGACGGTAGAGGATATTCTCGGGTTCGGTACAAGTCCGAAGAATCCATTGATGATGACTTTTACTCGAAGACTAATTAGTAGTAACGAACGTAGTCAGCAAGTCTAGCATAATACTTATTTGAATGACCCGACATCTGCGGGGAAATTGACTTATTCTACCGACTCGGCTCCAATATGATTACGACTGCCGAACCACACTCCTACAGTATATATCAGTGTAGCTCAATTCGAGTATAGAATGGGCGACAGGGTGGAAGAGTACGATGTGGTGATTGTAGGGGCGGGTCCGGCAGGGTACATGGCTGCGACCTGGTTCGCTCGCATCGGTGGCCTAAGAGTCAAGTTTATAGAGAAACGAGACACGAAACTGTTTGTCGGACAGGCTGATGGAGTACAGAGTCGGACACTCGAAGTCATGCATGCCTTTGGTTTCGGTGACCGAGTATGGAAGGAATCAAGTAAATCAATCCAAGAGCAAAACATGCGAGTATCGAGATGGTGGTTCTTTGAGCTGACAATACCGTGTAGACCACATGAATGAAATGTGTTTTTGGAATCCCGACGCATCAGGTCAGAGACACCCAGCAATTCTTTTGTGGGAGGTTGTGCTGACGAAAGGTAGGGACGTTGGTGAGGACGGGGAGGGTACCGGATCAAGTCACTGGAATCTCTCGGTTTCAGCAAGTCGTGCTGCACCAGGGTTACATTGAGCAGTTTTACAAGGATCATCTGGTCAAACACGATGGGGCCTTGCCAGAGTTTGGCGTCATGCCTGACTCACTCACGTTCGACGAGGACAAGTTTGATGATTCGACCGCGTATCCCATCACCATGACACTCAAACACCTCGATGCGAAACAGAGTGCTCCAAATCAGTTTGGACACAAAGTCGAAAACGGGCTATTCAGATCCACTAATTTACTGACTGCAGAGGAAGAAGATGCTCCTCTGCACAATCAAAGTGATGTCGACTCGAGTGTCGAGACAATTAGGACAAAGTACGTGATCGGGTCCGACGGAGCACACTCTTGGGTCCGACGTCAGCTTGGTTTCGTCATGGAAGGCGAACAGACTGATTACGTCTGGGGTGTCATGGACATTGTTCCACTCACCAATTTCCCGGATATCAGGATGAGGTGTGCGATACATTCTGCGAATCATGGGTCCGTCATGGTCATCCCAAGGGAGCGAAAACTCGTCAGATTGTACGTGCAGATGCAAGATGTCGAGCGGGACGTCAATGGTAGAGTGGATCGCAACAAAGTGTCGCCGGAACTCTTGCTCGCTTCAGCACAAAGAATCATGAGTCCTTATACTCTGGAGATTGAATCGTGTGATTGGTTCACTTGTTATCAGGTAAATCGTTCCAGCTTGTGATACAAAAAGAATTGAGTGAATGACTGACTGACTGACTGGTTAGATTGGTCAACGAGTGACGAATCATTTCGAGTACAAGCAGCGCGTGTTTATTGCTGGAGATGCGTGCCATACTCACTCACCCAAGGCCGGTCAAGGCATGAACGTTTCAATGATGGACACGTACAATCTCGGCTGGAAGATTGCACAGGTCGCCTTGGGTCAATTACATCCGAAAGTCTTGTCGACGTACGAGAGTGAGCGTCGCAAGGTGGCTCAAGATTTGATTCAATTCGATCAAAAGTTCTCAAAGCTGTTCTCCGGCAAACCATCCACGGACGACGACGACGAGACTGATGGTGGTGAAGCAGGGATCTCCGTGACGGAATTTCAGGACGTGTTCAAGACGTCGAATCTCTTTGCGTGTGGTATAGCGGTGAATTACCAAGATGGTATACTCATAAACAAGGGAGACGGTGCAAGCACGACGACAGGTCTGACTGTCGAGGAGACTGCGAGTAGAATCATTGTCGGCATGCGTATGCCGTCATTCCAGATTCTGAATCAGTCCGATGCGAGACCCGTCCAACTTCAAGATTTGCTCGTCAATAACGGACGATGGAGGTTACTGGTGTTTGCCGGAAACCCTCAGCTTGAATCTCAGATGGCACGCATCCAAGCATTGGGCCGATACCTGGCTGATTCACCGACGTCATTCACCAAGAGATATGCACGATTATTCGAGACGCTGACGATCCACTCTGGCAGCCGCACAGAGACTGAACTGTCCGATTTCCCAGATGCGTTACGCCCGATGCACGATTACTGGAAACTCTATGTCGATGACGTATCGTATCACCAAGGGTTCGGGGACGCGTACCGGAGGTACGGCATTGACAGGACCACCGGGTGCCTGCTGATTGTGCGGCCGGATCAGCACATTGCCATGCGCTGCGACTTGGAAAAAGTCGAATTATGCGAGGCTTATTGCGACGCATTCATGATTTCCCATGACGTCGATGCACGACTGAGAGCGTAACATCTTTTTACTTCATCTGTTGCGTGCAGCGGCCGGGGTACGAGGTCAAAATCATGCGCCACTTTTGTGGCGAGTGCAGTTAGAAGCAATTTCCCCATCTTTTTTTTTGTGTGAGGATTAAAGTGTAATTCTAGAATGGGAACAACTGCGCCCCCCCTCTTTTCTTGGGGGGGAGTTATACGAGGTCAAACAATTATTCCTTGGGTCTCTTGTCTTGCGTATGCGGCGTTTCAATGCCGGAAATTGCACCATCGCCAAGGCCCCTCGTCAAGACTATATAATCCCCCCTCCCATCCCGTCTGTTGGTGACGTGACAAAAGAAAGTTTGAAACCGAGACGAAATGACCAACATGACTAGTAAAATCGGAGACAAATTGCACGGTTCGACCGAGAAGAAGGAAGAGAAGAATGCTTCAAAAGAAGAGAAAAAGGCGGACAAGCAGGACGCAAAGTTGCAGAAACAACAGGACAAGTTGTCCTCGAAACAAGGCGAGGCTGAAGAACGACGAAAAGAGGCAGAGTTGCATCGAGAACATGCCGCACAAGCAGGCAGTTTGAAGAGTGGTAATCAACAACACAACTCTACTTCTACCACCGGCACTGGTCACAGCAGTACTGGCACCACCGGCACCGGCAACCACAGCAGTACCTCGGATTCACACACTTCCTCCGGTACCGGCACCCATTCCTCCACTGGAAACAACCACTCCTCCTCCTCATCTTCCGGTACAGCGCAACGAGCAGAACGTGATGTCGAGAACCGAGCTCAACGAGACTCGTGATCGGTCATACTATCAGTAGTAATAGTATACGCCAACGAATCAATGAATGAATGATGACTAAAAAGATTAAAATTTCCATGATTTGACAAGATAATAAGGTGTTTAAGTCTTTCCAAATTCATTGCTTCTATAGCTCTCACTATACACCCATCTGCTTGGCTTCCTTCTCGCTCACCTTCTTAGTAGGCAATACTTCACGCTTCTCAACCTGTCCTTGCTCGTGGATACGTTCTTTGATGTGCGTCGTATTTCGTTTCACATCGGTCGCGTACTCATCTTCCTCAATCACCGGCACAATTTCCTCATGCACATGATGATGCGTGCGGTCATTCACGACATTGTCCAAATTGACTGATTCGTGAGACTCACTCACGTCAGTAGTCGATACCAGATCTTTCTGATCTTGATCCAACGATTTCTTTAACGCCTTGGAATTCTCCTTGTCGATCGAGCGAGACTCGTCTTTGTGTGTGCCATCGACGTGTGCGACTCCCTGAGAGCGAGTCACCTGGATAGGCTGAATCTTCTTGGTGTAGTGATCCACGTCGTGATCCCGATCGATGATTTTCTGATTCTCATCAATTGTCTTGTGGTGAATATGCTTGTGTACAACAGGTGCCGCCGTGGTCGTTTCAGTGTCATACGTCGCATCTGCCGAGGAGGAGGAGGAGGTTTTGGCGCTCGTGGAAGCGGTCTTTGAAGATGGTACTTTGTCCGACTCGTTCATATCGGTCGACTGGACATCAGATGTAGACGATTGCGTATATGCCTCTCGTTCTTCACCTGGTGCTTTGGCAGCATTTTTGAAGAATGTCTTGACTGTATCCATGATGATGACGATGATGTATCAGGCTATAGCTATATTGTAAGAGGCACGCGGCCTCATTTTGTAGGTGACATTGGCCCATGCCGAGCCGCCGCGGCCAATGAACGTAACCCTGCATTCTCGTACTTTCAGTTGTTGGAATGAATTCAGGCCGATGACGATCGGCTGGAGGAAGGCGATCGTTCCACAGATAGCGATCTGCGCAGACCTCAGCCACAGCGGGGCTATTTTCATGTCAAGTCTCAACAACCTGCCCATGACGACGGCATGTGCTCGATAGAGGGCGATCATGTTACGCATGTAAATCAGTCTGGTCCGTGAATGATTTCAGAAAGCATATGTTGTTGCTGTGAGAGTCGTACTCTTGTTTCAAAAGGAACTCTCAGATGACCTGGTCGGGAACCATATACAACTCGCACAGTTCCATAACGTCGATCGAGCTTGTGTGGATGTGTTCACTCCGATAAAGGATATGCAGCTTCATTAGTTCGGTGGTGAAAGTGCGTCTCATAAGGACAATCTCTTCAGATCTATGGCCTGATTACGCGTTCTGTTGTCAAGTCGAAAGCGCTTTCCTGAATCCCGCCAAAGTAGCTACGCAGCCAGGGCAAAGTATCTGCCAGAATGAAACGCCGATACAGGCATACATCGACGCAAAGAAGCAGGCAAGTCGGTCTCCAACATAGAATTGCTTGGAGAGCAGAATTCCGACTTTACGAGAGTTCCGGCTCCACGATCGAAATTGAGCCCTTTGGCTACCGCACGTACGAGGCAAGCTGCAGTCAGAGACAATTGTTCATAGTATCGCGCAGCCAAATGCGATGCAGCACTTCACTGGGACCCATGTCATGCGCATGTTTCTGACAGTTCGTGATGATAGCCTTGAGTCCTACAAGTTGAGTCAGCTGGCCCGCTTGTCATCTCGCATGGTAATTGTGCCTTCTTGATCCGGGACCGTGAGAGGTTGTGTCATTTGACATTCGATCGTTTGCGCATGTGTAGTATGCACACAGCGTCTGTTCTCGGTCTCTCCGATGACACTTGTCGGTGGGTCCGCAAACAGCGAATCGTCCGAATTGCTTAGTGCCCCTCTTGACAGGATGTCTTGCTGACGCATGGCCGCCGTGTACAATCATTGGTCCAGACATCCGCTTCCAGTCATGCTTAATGTGAGGAGTATCGCTGGTCTCTCAGGTAATCGAATCAGGCGTGCAAAATCGCATTCTCAGTCTTCTATGCTGTTTTGGCTAAATGGATGCACCACTATCCATGGCTGGAAACAAGCAACGATGTGAGACGAGCACGCTTCCCATGGGCACGATAGGATTCGAAGCCGGCAGGGCTTCGTATGATGTGGTGGAGTTTCACAAAGTGAGACAATGGCTCGTGTTGGGCAAGTGGGCCGCTGATCCATCCCAAAACCCATCTCAGAAGCATCCACACCGATGTGGGCAATTGGTGCAAAGTAGATCAGATTCACCGTGCTATCTGTGGAAGCACAAGGAGGAAGAGTGGACCTTGTGCTACAAGGATTGCCAAAGATAGGCATCGATTTGTTATATTGTTACTACTTGAATCATATACATACAGTCGTTGTGGTCGTTATTATGTCGGATATCAATACATGTACAATATACACACTAACTGGCGTTACTAGGAAACCAGATCAAATGTAATCGTACTGAACATCCATAATCTCTTGTATCCAGCTCGGGGTTTGTTGCGGATTGCCTCGTGGTTGTAGAGCCAAGTTTGATGGGTGGATCTTGTCTACCTGAAGCGCCTGCAGGGCAGACCGTCGCTGCTGCCGTCGAGAAGCACTTATGGCTTGGTAGGCACGCTTTGCTTCTTCGTGGCTCTCTTCAGGGGCAAAGTCGTTCGACTGCCTAGGAGTACTGGAGCTCATGCTAGACTCGGAGGACGCATACGTAGACGACCGACGCCTTCGAAGAGACCAATCCTGCAACGTGAAAGTACTCGTGTCTGTGTCCATCTCTTCTTCAGCAGAACTTGAAGTACTCTTTATGGAGGACGTGATCGAGCTCATAGTCGTACGTCGCCTTCGGCTGGATTTGATCGGTGGTACAGGCGGCAGTGCGCTGATGTCGTCTGATGCGATGAGCTGAATGGAGCCGATTGCAAAGCAACGCAGAAACTTACCGAGTAGACTCTTTCGCGTAGTCATGTTGTTCGTCAGGTTAGCCGGTTAACAGTCGTTTTAGGATCTTATAGTAGCACCAAGATAAGAGGCGAAGTGTGACTGATCTTGCAATAATGCCAACACCAGCCAAACCTGTGGGAGCACAAGGCTCATAAGAAAGAATGGGTCCAGAGCGAAGGCACTCGACATGGCGCACCCGCTTGTCTCATGGCCGAGTGAAGGCGAAAGTCGGTCGTCGCGTGTTGTCGCACGACGGCACGAAGCCGCTTGCGTGGCCACGGCGGTGGAGCCGCTCCCCGACAGAGCGCTTGCGCTTGCGCAACCTCTCCTATGTATGCTGGATGACCCTAAAAGCCGAATATCTTTGAATGTCCGCTTGTCAATTATCTATGCGTACAAGCAGCGGACGAAAGGACGATCGATGACCGCCGATGTCACTACCTTCCAGTCAGATCTCTTGTGAACGCGACTCTCTATGCCTCATCTCCCACAAGGCAGACAGGGGCTCAGCACCATCGATAGCCATGACAGCAGTCGGTCTCGTACCTTCGATGGCTTGTCTCGACGAAGCCGCGCGATCGATGCTTGCTGCTACGCGACCTGGAAGTATTGAATTTGTGGCGAATTGATCGCCACTTCCGAGCTCGCTAATCGGGATCGCGAACGATTGGTCACTAACGTCCGATGACCGGCCACCTGGTCGATCGCTCGATTGTACCCCACCAAGAAGGTCGCAACGTGTGCGCATCGCGACTTCTCGTGTTGCCACGTTCTCCTCAGATGACCTCATGTGCCTCTCATCGCTGGATGCTGACCTCGGCGACACGCACTGGCCTGTTCTTTCGCACCACTGTCTTATCGGCCCATTGTCAGACTGCAAACATGTGCTGGACAAGTGAGAAGTATCTTCGTATGTGGTAGTACTACTTGGTACTTATTCGAGCGTAATGGCCTGAACGCTACTGACGGCTCTTCTGATGGAGCCGGGCCCTACACGTATGCATAGGCACTTCGGAAGATTTCCACCATCACACATCCACCGGAAATGAGGAAACGGTTTTTGTGTTGTGAAGGCATTCTATGTCGAGGTCAACCGAAGGGAGTCAGGCTTCACATGTGGACGAGTGGCGATCTTGCGTTTCTGTGAAGGCTCGGACGGCACATAAAGCTGTTCCTCATTCGCTGATCGTGACCAGCCTTGAAACAAAGTGTACATTTACAGCTCTTTCTTGCTGCTATGGTATTTTGCTATCGCTGCCTGGACATCGACTGGTCGCCCTCTGTTAAGAGAGCGCAGACATTTGAGGCATTTCAAAAGAAGCTGGCTAGACCTGTTTCCGGTCAGACTCCTTGCGCTTCTTTCGAAATCTGGCTGATAAACTTGTACGCTGGACAAATCATGGTGGCTATAATGCAGGATATTGCAGCGCTGCATCTGTCGCTTCTGGATGAACGCGATGTCAGTACAGCTCCTAGCCTTTCCGCCAGTGGCACCAGCGGACTGTCTGCAAATGCTGTGTGTATTCTAGTGCTAGGTGCAACCGGCTTTGGTATCCTTCTTCTTGCATTCAGTACTTGCTACGTCCGCAAGAAGTTATTTGAAGAGTACCAGGAGCGAGAGCTTAGGGGTCGAGATCTAGATCAAGCTGAGCATAAAGCATGGATCAGTACCAGACTTCCTGATGCAGCCTATCGACAACAAGTCAGGGACAATGCAAACATGTGCTTACAACTCATGATCCAGAAACACCGGTCAATCGATTCTGCAGCGGCATTTGATGAACCTTTCAACAACCACCGTACGCTAAAATTGAGCACGGAAACACATCTTGACTGAGATCTTAGCAGCCACTCGTAAGCAGAAGGCTTCATCATATTCAAGTCCTTTCAGCGACAGCTACCATAATAATGCAGTTCAAAGATTTCTGAATGCAAATCCTGACCACAGACCTCAGAGACCTCTGTTATCGACAGATACCACGGCAGAGTCCAAAATAGGGCCTGTCGTGTCTCAGAGTTCTGCCGGACTGACTGGATCGACACACAAGCACTGTGCCTGTATCGAGCAACAGATTCCACCACGAAGCCATATTTCTGGCTCAGATACAGGATCGTTGTGCGTACAAAACGGCACCAAAGATATTCGCACGACTGCCGACGAATCTTTAGTGTGTCGGTCTGAGAAAACATATGGAGGTCTTCAAATACGTGATCATAACATCAGGACAACGAGAGGGATCATCAAGTTCAAGTGCTTGTCCGAAACAGACCTCCGATGCCTCCAACGAACTCGAGACAAAGGAATGACAATCGACCCCTATCGATCTGCTGAGCATACTCTGTTGGGGGTCAAACGTTCGTCCTTAGTTGTGGCAAAAGTCTCTTCGACTTTCGGCGCCTCGGTCGTACCTCCGGTGTGAGATGTGGGATCACAGCGTGCACGATCGTTCCATACCGGTTGTGCTGGATTCTGTATCTACTCCTACAGATCAACTTCATGCTCACGCCACAACCCCAAAGCCTAGAGAATCGCCGATCATTATAATTACACGATAAGATGTAAGACTAGTGGTTCGAAGTCATGCTGAAGAAGACGCGAACCTCGATTGTAATGCCCTGTGAAGTAAGTTGCAGTAATTATGAAAATAAATTGTAGTATAGATCGAGAAGCTACCTTATCGCAGAGCTCTAGCGAGGCAACCTGAGCGACTTTTGACTTGGAAGCACATAAATCAGGAGAGTGCCGGCCAAGACGCTTGAGATACGTAATCCCTACGTGCGAGTAGTTGCTTCCTTATTTTGCAGATTCTGTGTACCCAATTACAGTAATTGTACTTAGGGTTGTCTCAGCACACCTCAACTCCAACTGTCAGCCGATGATTGCCCTCGGTACAGCGGACATACGATGGTGGAGTCGGCCTGTCTTACGGTAGTGAATCGACTTTAGGGAGGCCAAATTGTTTATGTTCAGCGCGCTTTGTCTTGGTTTAACTTGTGTTTGGTCCGTTTCCGATGGTACTTTCTTGATGTCCAATTCGGACTAACAAGAAGACGCCATGTCCAGCTTCTCGGCCCGCGGATCACACTTCTCGGCCTCTACATAGTGCAATACATTAGCCGCGTGCTTACCTGTCGAGTCAGTATGGGAACGGATTCAATGGGCGAACAGCTTCCTGGTGGAGGTTACACTATCTATTCAGAGCCCAAGATGGTTCTCAGCAAATTCCACCTCAATCAGTATACCTGAACCATTGGCGGGACAATTAGACAATCATTTCAGGGCGGTCATTTCCACGCCGTTCATTCCCTGAATGGGCGTCATCAACATAACTCCCTGTCCATTTCGAGGACTGAAGAAACACCAAAACTTTCCAACTACATCCCATGGCAGTGGATTCCTTGACTACTGGTTTGGCAGAGACGTGTCCTTCTGGCTCGCTTCAACAAGTAACTCGAAATGCAGAGACTTACTTTCGGGCTGTGCATGATTCTTGCATCCTACTTTTCGACATCGACAGCTGAAAGGGGAAAGTGTGACAATTTGAGTGTCGATTCTTGCGTGGGTTCTTCAATATCACGATCTCATCTGGTGACAGCGACTCTGATAGCTTCCGAGCCAGGTCTGCATATTGCTGGAAATCTTTTGGTCGTGCCACTGAATGAATCAAGTAACCCGATCTCTGCGCCTACCACTACCGGATCTACTGCTCCTATTTCTTCGACGACTGACAATGCACCTGATCCGGTTTTCTTGGCGCATGTGAGACCGATTATCATCACGACTCCCATCGACGATTCTACATCAATTCGAAAGAACAATGTACGGCCCACAGTGGTCACATCACATATTTACCAATCCTTTTTATCAACTTCGTTTCTCACAACATACGTATCGCTCACGGCTTCTCAATCACCCACGATGGATCTCCGCCGCAGTACTAATGCAGAAGTGGACGACAATGATTCCAGGACTTCGAGCTCTTCAAATGCCCATAGCTTGTCTGAAACCTTGTCATCTAGTACGAGACTGACTGTTTCACGACCAGTATTTGCAACATCATCTAGCTCAGTGTTCGTTTCTATCTTAATCACATCGAATCTGCCTTCCTCCAATCAACAACTTATAACGAGCTCTCATCAAGCGAGCAAGCATTCGATAGTATTTCAGACTGGAGTATCCTCATCAACGATACCTGTGCTGTCACTTGTGTCTTCTGCCCCTTGTCAGACCACTAGACTACAATCAAGATCGGAATTTACAAGCTCTAAGTCCCTGCATATCAACACCACGTCTGCTCAATCACTGGCGAGCTCTGTCGGTGGTCTTTCGCGAAGCGAAAGCTATACTTACGCAACATCTGCCTCCAGAGCTGAGTCAGTTGCACATCACACCGTCATTATAGCTTCTGATGGCGTGTCTTTGAAGCCTGCATCATCACGCTCACGCAGTTCAAGTCACCAGGGCCTGGCTTCTGCGACACTTAATTCTTCTGCGAGCAGAACCTATACATCGGCATATACTTCTGCATCTACGCAGAGTATAGCCAGCAATATACTATATACAAATAGACGCTGTCTGACAGACTCTGTCAGCGCCAGAACGCTCAACTCAACAAGCTTCTATCAAGGCTCGAATACAAATTCTGTAGAAGCATGTGCTTTATATTGCTACCAGAACGGGTTCAATTTAGCAGGAGCTGAATACGCTACGGAATGTTACTGTGCCGCCGTGCTATCGTCGATTATAACAAGCTCTGCTTGTACAATGAGCTGTCCTGGCAATTCTAGTGAAGCTTGCGGTGGATCAGATGCGCTCACCGTTGTTGACGTCAATCTCAATTACAACACTCTGGACGCCAATGCGCCTAACGGATATCAGGGCTGTTTTGTGGACGGATTTCTCAAGAATGCGACCTTTCGAAGTGGCAATCTGACCATTGGGATTTGTAACGACTATTGCAGCGGCATTGGGTACGCCTACGCTGGAACTGAGTATGGGACGAATTGTTTCTGTGGAGCGCTCGGCAGCGTCCCCATGAACCTGCAATTAGCTTCCAATTGCTATGCACCTTGTTTCGGTGACTCTTCACAAGATTGCGGGGGCAACGGTGTGATGTCGATCTACAAAAATCCCATTGATTTAGAGTTCAAAGTCCCCTATACTGATGGCGGAAAGACGAGCTCGAGTGCCACGAATATCTTCGCGAGTTTACCTGCGAATCCTCCATCTTCGATCTTTCCACAGCGTCCGCATGATATTCTTCCGCTTGGGATCGACAGTACAGGACCCATTCACACAAATAAGCAATATGTGCAGGCATTCTACGGTTCTAGACAGCAGATTTTGACCATGGTGCCATACATAGTCAACTGGCTCGGCAACTCTTTTGCGATACAACACTCTGATGCTAACCAGTATACTCTCGCAGGCGTGGCAACAAATGGTGTTGGTGCTTCCAGCTATGGAGGCCCACTCGCTCAGGCTCAAATGGTTCTTTCGTCTGTTGAATTATTGTCGGATCAGCCAGTAAACATGACGGCAGACTCCAGCCTGCATGCCTCGATCAACCTCAACATGTTTCCTGCAACGAGTCCAGGAACTAACATCACGATGCCTATGGTCAATGGAATGGGTCTTGTCACAGCGCATTATAATGGCTTGACTCCAGTCTTACTGTCTCAGAGCGTTCATATTGAGTCCTTTTCTTATGTACCTGCACCAAAGCACTCAGGCATAATTCAGAAGATGCGTTTCCAATTGAGCGATTCTTCCGTGTGGGTCATGTATCTGATTCCAATTGCAGAGCCAGCTACCGACTTGAATTTCACGGTTGATGGCTCAAATGCGGGGCGTTTGCTCGCAGATTCTCTCTGGAGTGGCACAGTACAGGTTGCCAAGTTGCCCACTGCTAGTGATCCTGGTGCTGGAGAACGGGTACTGGATCAGGCGGCTGGTACATGGGTTACAAGCATGCATCTATCTGGTTCCACGTCTGGAAGCTCTGGCACTTACTCCTTCAATTTCAAGAAAGAAGGAAATACTACCAAAAGCCCGCTAGTATTTGCTTTACCTCATCATGTTGAGATTCTGAGCAATGGCGGAGCTACCGGCCTCATGATGCAATCTCCTATAACTGGTGTAGCACATGGATACATTACCGATTCTCTAACAATGTCTGAGCCAGAACTACCCACTACTATCGGGTTTATTGCTGCTGAAAAACCGAATTGGAGTAATGCAACTCTGTTAGCCATTAAGAAGGCGATCACTCCTGATATTCAGAGCAGCTCGGCTGCTGGATGTAATGAATACTCGGTTTATTCAAGCGGTAAGTGTTTAGCCAGGTGGGGCCAACTGTGTTTGGTAGCCAAAGACATTGTCCGGGACTCTATACTGGAATCTATTTGTACAGAATCATTTCGCTCGGTATTTTCACAATTTACGGCAAACACTCAAGCTGGTCTATTCAACTACGAAATATCGTGGAAAGGACTCGTCGCTGCAGCGGGCTTCGCCACATCTGGTGCTGACTACGGGGCCACTGACTACAATGATCACCATTTTCATTATGGCTATGTGATATATGCAGCAGCTATTATGGCCTATCTTGATCCTGCTTGGCTCACACAGTCGAACATTGATTGGGTCAATACTTTGGTGCGAGATGTTGCCAATCCCGCGGAGACTGATCCATACTTTCCGCAATTTCGTAGTATGGACTGGTATATTGGTCACAGCGTGGCCCATGGGATCAAAGACGACGAGTCTTCTGGAAAAGACCAAGAGTCCTCCTCTGAGGATTACAACCTTTCTTACGGACTCAAGTTGTGGGGACATGTCACTGGCAACGAAAACCTCGAAGGCCTTGGCAATGTAATGTGTGCTGTGAATATGAGGTCCATGAACAACTACATCCTCTTAGGTCCCAACAATACTAATGTACCATACGCTTATGCCATCAATTATGCCAATGGTGTCACTTATGCCAATTCTATGAGCTACTTTACATTCTTCGGAGCTCAGCCGCAATATGTGCATGGCATACACATGATACCGTTGACTGCAATAAGTCCTTATATCCGAAAGCCGGCGTTCGTGGAAGGAGAATACGAATCTTTGCTGAAACCCTTATCAGCGGAAATATTCGGCACTGGATGGTCTGGAATTATATCGAGTAACTTGGCTATATCCGACTCGCAAGCGAGCTGGGAGTACTTTACGAACGGCTCCATCGTAGACTTTAATTACTACAACCTCGATGATGGCCAAAGTCTGAGTTGGGCTTTGACCTTTGCTGCTGGCCTGGGAGGGGGCGATTCATGATAATGTTGTCATCGGAAATTAGACCTTGTACCGAGTGAAGTAGTCTGATTCATTGTAGTCATATAGATCTTTTGCTGAGTCTTTGGATTGTGTGTTGCGCTAGTCCCTCTACTGGTATTCATATTGTTCTGCTCAAACTATTACCGTGCTGAATACGAAATATACGACTACTAAGCGCTTCATGTATTGTCGAGAGCGACATACGCGGTAATACTCACAAGCTCTGTCCTGGAATAAGTATTTGGACCCGCGCCAGCTTCGTCACGTCTTGAGTATATTGTCAGTCTGGCATGAACTTTCTCAAGTCAGTCTTGACGTCGTCGGGCGGGTTTCCTGGCTATACTATTCAGGACAAGATAGATCTGCCGACGAGTGCTCTCTTCGTGCTACATAATGCCGTGAAGCGTGACGACAATTCACCATGTTCAGTATTGACATTCGAAACATCAAAGGCGCCGACGTTACTGCCGCTGGCACGTAATTATCACTCCAAGTTACGGAGCATGAAGCATCCTGGCGTACTCAAATTCTTGGATTCGTTGGAGACCGACGGCTGGATCTACATTGCGACAGAGAGGATATCGCCCCTGAGTCACACGCTGGCGAAAGATCCCGCTAGCGACGTCATTACGTGGGGACTATACAACATAGCACAAACGATCGCATTTGTTAATACCGAAGCCGCCAGCATTCACGGCAATATCCGCAGTAGCTCTGTTTTCACGACTGAATCTGGTGAATGGAAGATGGCAGGATTCGAAACGTTCTCATGCATGAAGGACGAAGACCCTCTGATATTGAGATTTGGTGGTTTAGTGCCGGACATCTATAGTATTACCCCGCAAGAAGTTCAAAACAAGGGTTTTGGAGAACTACAAAGCTTTCCGCTTACGAGTCTCGATAGCTGGCAATATGCCTGTTTCATATGGTCTTGCTTTAATGGACCTTTCTCATCTGCGTCGAGTCTGCAGTCTCAGGGCAAAATACCGAAGAATATGTTTGCAATCTACAAACGCCTTTTATCATCAAGTCCTCAAGCTCGTCTGTCAGTCAGTAACTTTCTAGACCATGGTCGACGCCCGTCTGGATTCTTCAGAACGGATATCATCACCGTTACGGAAGCCATCCCGTCCTTGCCACTAAAATCAAAGGTCGAAGTTGAGCGATTCTTGGAGGACAATATGAAAACGATAGCATTGCTCCCTTCCGGATTCACCAAAAATAAGCTATTGCCAGAAATGATAAAGTCCTTTGAATTCGGTGGCGGTGGGCTGACAGCACTTCATGCGATTATGACTATTGCCAAAGACATGTCCCCAGCTGATATTGAGATACTCGTCACACCAATGCTTCTGCGTATATGGTCTTCGAAAGATAGAGCTACTCAACTTGTCCTACTGGAAAGTCTCAAAGACTACCTTCAATATCTATCACCGAAACAGATAAATGATAAATTGTTTCCCAATCTGGGATCGACCTTCACTGATCCCGCGCCCATCATGCGAGAGACAGCCGTGCGCCAGATCATGATCCTGGTTCCCCACCTGACAGATCGTAACATCAATGGCGATCTTCTCAAGTATCTCGCAAAGACGGCTAATGATCAGCAACCTGGAATACGCACGAACACTACCATTTGTTTGGGCAAGATTGCAGATCAACTTGGTGTAAGTAGCAAACGCAAAGTTCTGACTGCTGCATTTTCGAGAAGTCTCAAAGATCCATTTGTTCATGCGCGAATGGCAGCCCTTCAAGCCATTGGTGCGACCTCGGAGGTCTACAATGCAGAAGACCTGGCCAATAGGTTGATGCCTGGAATGATGCCGCTACTGATCGATGGTGAGAAGACCGTTAGAGAGCAGGCTAGGAAAACTCTCGATTCGCTGCTATCTAGGTTAGAGGCGCTGACAAAAGGCATGCCGGATTCTTTGCTACCGCCACCTGCTGCAGCACAAGAATCGAATGCCGCGAGTACTGGTTCCAAAGAAACAGCTGCCTCGGGAACTATCGAAAGCGCTGGATTATGGGCTGGTTGGGCTGTTTCCACTCTGTCGCGGAACGTTGAGTCACTCACTGCAGCTCCTACGCCCTCAAGCACATCGAATACCGGAAGTCTTCCAGTCACCAGATCAACCACACCTGTGCCAACACAGCGGACATCAACACCAGTTGTGGGCCACTCACAATCTCAAAAACCTAGTAGTACACTTAAGCTTTCAGCAAAACCAAAAAAAATAGACGTTGCGGCAATTTATGCGGAGGACTTTGGCAACGGAGGCGATGCATGGGGAACGGACGACTGGGATGAACCTACGTCGCAAGTTGATGTGGCTAAGCCGCTTGCTAAGAGTACCGCAACGATCATTAAATCCACTTCCAAGCCCAAGAATCATGAGACGCCAATATCTCCACAGATCGAGACAGACGACTGGGACACGGATGCATGGTGATGACTGATATGACTGAAGTATCTTTTTAATTGTGCGCCGGCGACAGGTTTTGTGTCTTCTTGTTGTAATCAGTATGTTCTATATGTCGAGCTCCTGATCGATCGTTGCACTTGTAAGTTTTTCGATAGCATATCCTTTCTTACGGGATTGTGCGATATATCGACTCAGGGACATGATCATCTCCTGAGCAGGATTGGATCTCTGTATTATCTCAAGTCGGACAATTGTCTTTCTGTACAGCAAGATCCGGCCGCTGTAATACCTTCACTGCGACGATGCTTGTGATGAGACGATGTTGGGCCGTCAGAGTCATAAAGAGCATCGTGCTTAGGGCAGATGTCCGTCATGGTCACAATATCACAGAGCTTCGATAGACTTTTCTCTAGAAGTAACATAATTTACATCAAAGGTCTGTCAACATTCCTCTATTGTGATGTTGACATCCTGATGCGTGGAAGTATAATACGAAGTATTGTAGTGACGCTCATACACGAAGCATTTGAACGTGACTTTATGGATCAGGCTTATTGTATATCATTCGCGAGCATGATGAAGCTGTATCGACATGCACATTGTGGCCGGAATGGTCTGTCTGGGACCGATCTAGCCGCCAGTAATCCTTTGAGACTGGGAGGGCGGCCAATTTTCCACGGTCTCGCATTGCACCGGATCGGAGTCGACTCAGGCTGCCAGGAGTCACCAATTTATATGGATTTCGATCAGCATTAACACGCTGTCGAGTGAGACTTGTACGGATGTTCTGATCGCGTCTTTTGTGCACTGGAAGGACAGCCAGATATGTGAAGGGAGAGGAGACGGTATGAAGATTGCGACAAACATTATATAAGGTTACTGTCCATCGCTTTCCAACTACGCGAAAAGTCAGATCTGGGTGGTCTGGGGTAGTAAACCTCGATCTAAAAGTTGTTCATGCTCCTCTAGACCGACTGACGTGTGAATTCCCTGCCATTGAGGGGAGAGCTAGAATAGTTCCAAAACCAGACCTGCCTGAGCTTAAAGTTATGCAGAAAGCTTGAAGCTGTCGTCATTTGGGTGATCACACCAGATCTTGTACCGCTCATGGTCAAACTTATCTCCCAAAGGAAATAACACGGACAAGTACATGTACCCGGATTCCAACCTTCTGAAGTCGCCATAAGACTCACGGTAGCTGAATTGAGTTTTGAGAAATAAGATGTATTGACGTGATCTCTTTCAATCTCCGTTCCATCAAGCACTGGCTGTCTTTGCCTCTGAAAATGTTGATGCTTGGCAATGTCCAATACGCTAGGTAATTCGAGATTGACCATATGTGATTGTATGAAATGTTGTCATACAGGCACCGATCCTGACAGGAAAATACCGGTGGATCGAATCTTTGCTTCGATACAATGTAGTCCAAACAATCGACTCAATTGGTAGATAATCGATTCGTGACCTGTCCTGTCATAGCTGCTTTTGTAGTGTAATAGCCAAAATTTCCATTGGATCGATGTACTCTTTGTTGAGTTTTGTCCACAATAATGATCCAAAAAGAGTGCCAGGCTCATACCCTACTGAACGATATCGTGTGCCTGCGAGACTGCTACTGATAGTACTCTATGTCAGATAAGTGAATGTAAGGAGAGGATCTCCGACGTCGACCCCTAGGAGTAATTTTTTTGACAAATAGACGGTGATGAGCAATCTATGACAATCTTTTAGATCATACGATTCCGGGAGCACAATTCGATTGTAAATATTTTGGTTCCAGGATCACGGCTTGATATATAGTCAGCTTAGAGAATCCTCCTGCCATGCGAATCTCTCGATGACGATCACATGATTGCCTGGCCTCGGACTAATCTTGCGAGATGACTTTTTGACGCATCGACATCCAATACATACGCGCAGAAGACATGCTACAGTCTCTGTCTATTCGGCGAGACTAAAATTCGAGAATTGAAGGATACAAGGACTGCTATGAGCCAAGGTTTTCAAGGACGTTACCGGGGGAAGTCTACCACGCTCTAGTCGCACATTTTACCGGGATACCACTAATTGTGAGGACCGAAGAATGAGCGTGATCATCTAGCTTGCTACCAGGAACGACGCTCATTGGAGATTCAGGGGTCCAGCAACATCACTATACAAGGACGGAATCGCCCTGTTCATAGTCAAGAAGAATCATCTCAACTGATGATCGAACCAAGCAGAGGTCTTGCAGAAAATCGATTATACTTCAGTGATCCGATCGGCCCAGTCATCAAGATTGGTTAGAACTAAGGGGACTAGTGAGTGATCAGACATGTTACAGAGAAGATTCTAATATACCAATAGTATATGATGTAGACTCTGCTAGGCCATCATTATTTGTCATTCTCGACGGCAAGATGTGAATCGATCTCAATAAATCCCAAGGTCAAACATCATCGTGACAGTATGACTACGCTGTACGAGACCGAGACGATTATGACAATAATGCTACACGCAGTGATCACCAACCCACAGCAAAGCACGATGTCCCTTATCTCGATGGCTTCCGGTTGTTGAACGATTTTTGGCGGGATTTCAAGATCGTATCATTCATCGTAGCAACGGGAGTCTTCGCATGGATCGGGGCAGAGAAAGCGAGTGTGTTCATAAAAGACTTCTACTGGGTCAACAACAGAACCTCTTGGCAATTCGTGGGAACCTGTCTAAAGATCGGTCCTCTATTATCCTGGAGAGTGATCAAAAAGATGTTACCGGAGGCCGAACAGACTGATAGAGAGGAGACTGATCTCGGACTGGTAGACACACAGAATAATCCAAGCGATTCGAAAGCGGAGCTGGTTCGTAGAATGGGGGCAGGGGAGATAGCACCGGGCGACCCCGATGCACTGTCAGGCATTTCTCTAGAGTTAGGTGTTACCGTCTGGACCAAAAGGCCACTTTGATGGTAACGCCTACCATCAGCTCTAGTAGCTATATACAGTGTGGCTTGGATTTTGGGTGTTCCTTACATAGACGTAGAGATCTGGTAGATACAAAGCAAGATCATGGTTACCAGAGCTCACGGTTACAAGAACAGGGATTTAAAAAGACAAGTTCGACGATTCAAGAGTGGACGTAATTGTTCAATTTGCCTTGTACCCCCTCGTATGACACACTTACTGACGAGGTGAACGTGAGGCCGCATACTATAAACCTCTACACTAAGTGTCTCTGATAATCTTCCACAACTCGTCTGTCAAACTTTGCGGCAGGTTAGCAGCACATCATACTCTGTCTCTGGAGGAATAAGGATTCAGTTGCTGTGATTCTGCATCATCTCAAAATTTTGAATGATATTGAGAGCATCTAGGTGTCTGCCAGACTCATCGACATGTCGACTCCGATGTCGGGAGGATGAATTCATAGTGTCGCTGATCTCTTGAGGCTCACGCCTTGCACGCAAAATGTCCCATCCATACAATCGATCTGTAGACCCAGTAACAAAGCAATGTCAACAAGCCGTACATGAGAATGACGCCCAAGACATCGATCACATCGAGTTTTGTTGACAGTGCTGGGTTTCCTCCAGCACATTCGTCTTTGGAGGATGTAGCTGTGGAAGCTGTACTTTCGGAGATCGGCATCTGCAGCTGGTGTTCGTCGTGGTTACCGTCGATGATCTTACTAAGTTGCATATCTGTACGGCAGGCGATTAGACAGCACAATAATATTTCTTTACCGAACTTGAATCTCGATCGAATGCTTTTGGGAAAATGTTCGTGCAGCTGTCGGCGGATCTTTCAGCTTATATTTTACGTAAAATTCGCCTTTCGGAAAGGATGTAG
This sequence comes from Taphrina betulina, assembly GCA_008802775.1. Taxonomy (NCBI): domain Eukaryota; kingdom Fungi; phylum Ascomycota; class Taphrinomycetes; order Taphrinales; family Taphrinaceae; genus Taphrina; species Taphrina betulina. The sequence goes on along the minus strand of VWSI01000054.1, from coordinate 5,957 downwards.
ACGATGAACAGGACTGTTCTGTGGATAGATATGAATGGACTCGAAATCTATTCGTAGCCAGTCTCATAAAGTCCCATTTTACTTGGGTCGGTGAATGTTAGGTCGGTGAATGTACGAGCGATTCTCCTGATGACTCATCTGTTAGAACTTGTCAGGAACCTCTCTAGAGCTAGGTGTTGCCATCTGGACCAAAAGGCCACTTTGATGGTAACGCCTACCATCAGCTCTAGTAGCTATATATAGTGTGGCTTGGACGTCGGGTGTTCCTTACAGAACTGATATGGAGCTGAGCGCATCACCCTGATGCATGCTACCAGGCGCATAGCCATGTTGGTCAAAACAAGAATGATGCTGAAGACGTCCACTGAGACCTTCGCAAATAAGCTATGCAGATAGTGAAGACTCTTTCTTACGATCGAGACTCGTATGCTCACCTCTGTAATAGTACTTCCTTCATTGAGGAGGAGAGATACCTGTCAGTCCGGCGCATACTAGCTGAGACGAACAAGTCCGGGCAGTTGCCAAGAAGCTTCTCTGAGAGCAGAATGTACAGCATATGACTACTCGCACTGACCAAGATAGGGAGCACGAGAACGCCAATCTTGTAATAAGATCCTGGTGTTCGTCTTATCGAGCAATCCGCTATCTTGTCGATGATATACTTCTACTTTGTGGTAGATCAGGCTCACAACCTATGGAGGTGAATCTATTATTCTTGATGGGGAGCCACAACTTTTAGACAGTCGCGCCGCATTCGGAATCCCTGACCAAATTGCTCTTGTTGTCAAGACCAAATATCTGGAAATCAATATTATGTTACAATAGAGTGGTCTCCTACGAACTGCATTAGAGTGTCGACAGCATGACCAAGACGACTTGTGAGGGATCAAGGTTCATGCCACAGTATATCTAGCTGCTGAAAATGGCGAAAAGCGTTCAAATCAAGGTGATCCGCTGGTCAGATATTCGATCCCTAGCTTAGAAGCCGTCCATGACACTATTGTGCGAGCGAAGACGAGCTTGAGCTATTGTTCAAGAGCACGGCATCACTTCAACGTCGATGGGCAAGTCTGCCCTGGGTCACTGCATGAAGGAAGTATAGACTCACGACGGTGAATTCTAGAACTCCACGCTATTTGTGAGGATCGTACCTCGCGTCGTTGGGTTGGGATCAGGCAGGAATGCGTAGGTTGCGTAAACGTTTGCTACGTAAGTATCAAGATCTAAAACTAGTGTGCGAGGGAAGGAGCGCACATCGTCCTTATGAGCTAGAACGCCATGTGGGACTAATCTCCACAGATCGGAACCATGTGGTGCGTTCGCCGAGATAGCGGATGTGGCGGATAGTGATCCGCCGCGTCTCGCCCTTTGGTGTGTCTATGATGCCAGGTTCCTGACAGTACCCCCCCTTTTAAGGTCGACGTCGCGGCGACTATAGTTTCAGTTGCGTTGGCTGACTTGGATTTTCCTCGTGGAATCGCTTTGCTAGATCCGGGAAGTCTTCTTGTATTCCTTCGGCATCTTCGATCGTTCGATCTTTATTTCCAAATCCTTGCCAATGGCATAGATACGCCAGTCTTCGTTTGTGGTAGAATGCTTTGATTATCTTTTCGACAACCCAGTCTTCTTGGTTTTCGACTACCACTTGAGGTCGCGGCTGCTGCTTGCGGCCGACAAACTCACTCTTCGTGTATGGCTCCAGTAAACTCGAATGGAAAACATTGTGAATACGATTGTGAGGCTCTAATTCCAGTTCATATGCCTTGTTACCAATCGCTCGTAGGACCTTGTATGGTCCGATTCTTTTGTAGTCGAGTTTATCTGATGGCCTTTTGGTCTTAATGTTCTTTCGTAACAGCCAAACCTTCTCACCGACCTTGTAGCGTGGGCTCGGGAGGCGGTGTTTGTCGCTGAATTCCTTGTGGGAAGCTTGAGCGAAAGCCATCTCCGCTTGAAGTTCCTCCTGGACCTTGTGAATTTTTTCAGTTAACTTTTCCAAAGATGGAACATGTGTCAATGTTTCGTCTGCTACGATGTTGAATGTAGCTTTCGGATGATATCCGTAATTTGCGTAGAATGGGGCAGCCTTGAGACTGCTGTGCCAAGAGTTGTTGTATGCGAACTCCGCGATCGGTAGCAGTTCGCTCCAATTATCTTGTTCGTAGTTGACGTATCCCCTAAGATACTGCTCCATGATGCTATTGACCCGCTCCGTCTGACCATCTGTTTCGGGGTGAAAGGACGTGGACATCTTCGTCTTGGTTCCAGTCAACTCCATGAGTTTCTTCCAGAACTTTGACCTGAAAAGTGTTCCCCTGTCCGAAACGATGTCGTCTGGGAATCCGTGGTTCTTGAAAACGTGGGTGATGAAGAGCTGAGCGAACTCCGCTGCATCCATCGATTCCTTGCAAGGGATAAAATGAGCCATTTTCGTCAAGCGGTCTACCACTACGAACACCGAGTCATGACCTTGACTTGCCGGTAGTTTAACAACAAAGTCCATAGAAATTGAAGACCATGGTTTCTTTGGGACTGGTAGAGGGTTGAGAAGCCCGTAGGGCTGATGTCTCGATGGCTTTATCCTTTTGCATGTATCGCAAGAGTGACAGTAGCTCTTTATATACTTTCTAATCCCTGGCCACCATACTTGTCTTGTGACCAGTTCATAAGTCTTTGCTGGACCAAAATGTCCTGCAGTTGCTGCATCGTGATGCTGTTGCACAATCCGGAGTCGCAGATCGTTCGACTCGGGTACCACGATGAGCTCATTGTGCATGAGTAGATCTCCGTGAAGGACATACTCTGCGTTGCTTTTGGTTTGCTTGCCATTCTTCAGGTCTGCGATGATTTCTCGCAGGGCCTCGTCTGCTTCATAACCTTGAACAATATCCGTTTTCAAATCGTGCTCTTCCTCGATTCTGGAAGTTGCAGCGATAAAATGCCTGGGTTGCAGCAAGGCTAACTTGTTCTGATTGGCAACTTCCTCCGTCGGCCTTTTGTCACTCCGTCTAGACAGTGCATCTGGCTTGCCTGAGGAAGTTCCTTTCCGATACTGGATATGAAACTCAAATCGGGATATGAATTGTGCCCAACGAGCTTGTCTCCTGCTGAGACTCTTCGACGTCATGAAGTACTGCAGATTCTCATGATCGCAAAGGACCGTGATGGGATGTTGTGCACCTTCACAGTAGTGTCTCCACTCTTTGAATGCTGCGATGACCGCGAGCAATTCCTTATCATAGATCTCGTAGTTGCATTCGGCGGGAAGATAAGTCCGCGAATAGAACGCAATCGGGTGAAGCACATTGCTTTCGTCATACTGGGAGATGATCGCACCCAGCGCATAGTCAGAGGCATCAGTCTCGATGACTATCTTCCTTGTTGGCACGAAATGTGCAAGTATCGGCTCCGTCGTGAACGCTCGCTTCAAATCGTCAAACCCGGCTTGACAATCTGGGGTCCATTCGAACTTGACACCTTTCCGCAAGAGTCTATACATTGGAGCTGCAAGCTTCGAGTAGTTTGGAATGAACCGCCTGTAGAAGTTGGCGAACCCGTTGAAGACCTGAATATCGTGAACCGACTTTGGCACAGGCCAATCCATGATTGCGCTGACCTTAGCAGGATCCATCGATACTCCGGTCGCGTCGATGATAAAGCCAAGGAATTCGACCCTGTCAGTATCGAATTCACACTTTTCGGCCTTAACATAAAAGTTATGGTCCTGCAAAAGTTTCAGAACCATCTTGACGTGCTCGTCATGCTTTTCCTGGTCATCGGAAAAGATAAGTATATCATCCATGTATACGACCACAAATACGTCTAAGTATGGCCGCAACACTTCATTGATGGCTGCTTGAAAGGTTGCCGGTGCTCCGGTAAGCCCGAAAGGCATAACAAGAAATTCGTACAAGCCGTGGCGAGTACGAAACGCAGTCTTCCATTCGTCGCCGGACCTCATACGCAGCAAGTTGTAAGCGCCGCGCAGGTCAAGCTTCGTGAAAACTTTCGAGCCGTTGAGCCTATCCAAGGTTTCCTGAATCAAGGGAATTGGGCTACTGTTTCTCTTGGTAACATTGTTAAGACCCCTATAATCTACGACGAGACGTAGGGATCCATCTTTCTTTTTGACGAACAACACAGGCGCTCCTGCAGAGCTCGTCGAGCGTCGTATGAAGCCTTTCGATCGGTGTTCTGTCATCCATTCCGAAAGCGTCTTCAGCTCTTTCTCCGACATAGAATATAGGCGTCCGAAGGGCGGCTCACACCCTTCCTTCAGCTCTATTTTATGGTCGAACTTCGTGTGTTCCGGTAGTTTGTCAGCCTCTTTTTTGCTGAACAAAGTAAGGAACTCCTTGTACTTGTGCGGAATGACCTTGCTCAGGGTCGTATCCTCCTGCACCATTGCTTGTGATGCGATCGAGGCAATCACAGCACTTTCATCTTCGTCGTCAGTGTCATTGGCGACAACTTCTTTCTTCGTTGCCTTTCCCTTGTTCATCGGAAAGGTCTTGTCATGTTGCATCGTTTCGACAGGATATGTAGAAAGTCCTTCTACAGTGATCGTGTCCATGCCATCGTGTATATTGTTGCAGACCGTGAGGCATGCCGCAGAGTTGAAGACAACTCTGTTCTCGCTCCATAAGATCTGCGGATCGTGTTTTCTGTGCCATGCGATGCCAAGGATGAGTGGATAAGCACCGAGATCTGCTACATCGAAGGATAGCTTCTCTTGGTGTCCGCTCACGTTGACATCCATTTCCATTGTTGCGTGTGTGACTGGACCCGACTTGATAGGAGTGCCATCGACGGTCGATATATGAACGGGCTTGAGCTTTTTGTCCAAGGGTATCTTGTGTGCCTTGGCGAAGGCTGCGTCCATATAGTTGTCCGTTGCACCTGGGTCCAACATAGCAAATGTATCGAGTACCATATTGTTGTTTGAGAGAATAACCTTAACCATGAGATGTTCCGAGGACTCACCTCCCAGAGATAAAACGTGTGCCGTATGCGAAGTGACAGGACTTTCCTGTTGGCTGACCTCAGACCTGATCTTTACTGAGGGGCCTCTGTATTTTTTGCCTTGTCACCGTTCGAATTGTTGATTCGTGTCTTGCTGTAGGGGTTATCGGGACATTCTCGAATACTATGACCTGCCTTGCCACATTTGAGGCACAAATTGTTGTCCTTGCGTCTTTGATATTCTTCATCCGAGAGTCGTTTCGTTCGTGGCTGCATGGCCGGTTCCGTCTTGTTCGTCAAGCCTTCTGCTTGGTGTTTGTTTCCATCGGAGCTGTTTGTGCCTACCTTGCTATCGGATGCCTTGCACATGCTGAGGCCGTTGTCCATTCGTATGATTCGGTTGACAAAGTCTTCGAAATCCTCTGGCATGTCTTGTATCGCTATCGCCATCCGAAGTTCACGTTTGAGACCTTTCACAATGAAGGCTTTCTTTGTCCTATCGGGGTATTCAAGGATAGTAGTGAGTCTCACAAATTCCGTGGCATATGCCACCGCGGAACCTGTCTGCTTTAATGTCATCAACTTCCGTTCCGCTGTTCCTTGTGCATCTTGGTCACCGAACCGCTTATGGATGGCCTTCGAGAATTCGCCCAGAGTCTTGAACAAGAGTGCCTTGTCCTTGTCGAGGAAAGCCGTCAACCAAGCAGCCGCGTCCCCTTTCAACATAGCAACCACATAGTTGAGCTTCGCTTCTTCCGTAGAAAATCGTAGTGGTTCATTCCTGAACTTGAACTCGAGCGCATTCTCCCAAAAGTCCAACTTGTTTCTGTCACCGTAGTATGGGTCGACATCTGGAGTCTTGGTTTCTTTGATTCGGACGGCTCGGTCCAGTACAGGATCCTGGACTGCTACAACTTCAGAGAACAGTAAGCCGAACGAATTACTTGCTCCGATCAGCAAGGTAAAGATTCCAGTTTCAACTCTTGTCATAAGGA